>JAAGKR010000717.1:15199-168879 GCA_011419295.1 Clarias macrocephalus | reverse complement strand
TTTTCACAAGCGCTCCACCACGTTCCTGGGTTTTGTCATCTCGTCCCAGGGTGTGGCCATGGACCCACAGAAACTGGAGGTTGTACGTCATTGGCCCCTACCCAAGACTCTCAGACAACTTCAACGGTTTCTTGGGTTTGCGAACTTCTATCGTCGCTTTATCCGGGACTACAGTACAGTCGCAGCACCTTTAACCGCTCTGACTCGCCCATCACCTCATCCCTTTCAACTCAACTCCACTGCCATCACCGCCTTCCACAGGCTTTGCCATCGATTCACCACCGCTCCAATTCTCCTCCATCCAGATGCTAACCAACAGTTCGTTGTGGAGGTGGACACTTCAGAGGTGGGCGCTGGAGCTGTTTTCTCTCAGCGGGGTTCAGACCAGAAACTACACCCTTGTAGTTTCTTCTCCAAAAAATTTGACCCCACTCAGCAGCAATACGGGGTAGGGGACCGCGAGCTGCTGGCCATAAAGTGGGCATTGGAGGAATGGCGACACTGGCTCCAGGGCGCCAGAGAACCGTTTATTGTCTGGACCGACCACCAAAACGTCATCTCCATCAAAAACCTGAAACAGCTCAACCCAAGGCAGGCGCGGTGGGCTCTGTTCTTCGAGCATTATAATTTCCACCTATCCTACCGCCCGGGGTCAAAGAACATCAAGGCCGACGCCCTCTCTCGACAACATGAGGGGGACGTCCCCCGGGCGGACCCCGCGTCTGTCCTGCCACCCACCAAGATCATCGCCCCGCTCCGTTGGGAACTGGAGACGAGGGTTCGCCAGGCACAAGCCACGGAGACCGAACCGGCAGGTGTGCCGCCTGGACAACTCTACGTACCCGGGAACATCAAGGCCGACGTCATCCAGTGGGGTCATTCCTCGCCGCTGTCAGGGCACCCAGGCACGCAGCGCACCCTTCAGTACATCCAGCGCGCCTTCTGGTGGCCCTCAATGGCCAAAGACGTCGAGGAGTTCGTCCAGGCGTGCCCAGTGTGCGCCAGGGCCAAGACCTCCAACCAACCCACACCAGGGGATCTCCAACCACTCCCAGTTCGTCGACCCCGGACGCACATTGCCGTTGATTTCATCACGGGCCTGACGGTCTCTGAAGGAAAGGACGTTGTCATGACCATAGTGGATCAGTTCTCCAAAGCTGTGCACCTGGTGGCCCTCACCGGACTCCCGTCAGCTAAAAAGACAGCCGAGCTGATACTAGAGCACGTAGTCCGTCTGCATGGGTTCCCAAAGTACATTGTCTCGGACAGGGGGCCCCAGTTCACTGCACGGTTCTGGAAGGCCTTCTGCCGTCTGATCAATTCTACCTGCAGTCTCTCCTTGGGCTACCATCCCCAGACTAATGGTCAGACGGAACGGGCCAACGAACAAGTGGAGCGCTACCTGAGATGTTTCATTGCCGACCGCCAGCGCTCCTGGACCCGCTACCACATCTGGGCAGAACTGTCTCACAACCTCCATGTCTCCTCCGCCACGAAGTTGAGCCCATTTGAGGTATGCCAGGGTTTCCAGCCTCCGATGTTCGAACATCAAGAACCGGAGGTTGAAGTACCCTCGGCCCAACAGTTGGTCCGAAGGTGTCGATGGTCCTGGATTCAAGCCAAAGGGGCCATCCAGCGCGCCAACATTCGCTACGCTTCACAACATCGCCGTCGACACCCTCCGGGACGATTGTACCACATAGGTGACAAGGTATGGCTGTCTACAAAGAACCTACACCTCTACACTGAATCCAAAAAGCTCTCACCCAGGTTCATTGGTCCATATCACATCACCCTCTGTATCAATCCTGTCACCTACCTGCTCCAGCTGCCTGCAGCGCTCCGGATCCACCCAGTATTCCACATCTCCCAGCTCAAACCCTTCATCACTTCACCAATGCTACTTCCGCGTTTGGGTCTACCGTCCACGCAACACGGGCTACCTGCTAAGGTTTTTGTCTTCTCCCCTCGGTCGCTCGTGACAGAAGCCAAACATCTCTCTCCACAATTGACTAAGAAAGAGTAAAAGACTTCAAGTCTGACTAATCTACCTGTACATCAGATATAACATGTCAATGTGTCAATCATAACTTAATACAAGTTATACTGTGTGTACAATTCTGCCATGTGTGTTTTTATACTAATACAGTAGTGTTTACTATCTGTGTGGTAATGTGAGGAAAAATCAGTGTCCAAAACATCCAGGTCATCTTCCAATCTGATCTCTTCTTCGACCAAGATACTTTACGTATAGTAGAGAGTCAGTTGAAGCCCAAAAGAGAGGTTACTAGCACTTCATTATGGGCCCCTGCCTTCAATCCTTTACTACAGGAGATGCGCATCAGCATCAGAATCAGTAAGATCTCAGATTAGAGTTACATATGGTTGATTTATTGATATCTCTGATGAATTGTGCCAAAAATTCCTTCTTGTCAGTTGCTGCTCTGAGAAAATCTTTGGTGAAATATAAACAATATTCATAAATTTCAAAGACTCAGTCAACCATCAGCTGCTCCAATGGAATTTCTATATCTGAAATAAAAGAGAAGGTTGTTTAATGGCATCACACATTGTCACGATTCGTCATGCGGCTGCTTCCTTCCAGTGTACTTTTTCCTGTTGATGAAATTAGGATTAAATGTTGCTGTTGCTGTTTTGTCTGGAAAAGCAATGTAGTTATGTGCAAACAGGAGTACAGTCACATACAACATGGAAGACATGAATCTTTGTCACATACAATCTGTACAAATGTTTGTCACGTTAGGTATGTTAGTTTGATTAGTAGAAGTCAGTCAGTCAGTTCTTTGCCTGTGTCAGGAGTGCATGTCGCTCTGTCATGAGCTCCCAAGCCAAGGCTTGTGCTTAGTTTGGAGCAGCTGAGCATTCAACGCTGCATAATTTGGTATCCAACTTGTGCCAACAGTTGGTTATTTCTCAATAATTATGTAATCTTTTTGTTTACTTAATTTTTTGTTACTGCAGTTGTTATAATATGTGCACAAATGTCATGATTTCATAAGCATGCTTTGATTGTTGGTAAATTATAGTGTATCAAAGTTAGGCGGACACCTCAAGATGGTGAGTTAATTATGGACACTTGTTTAATTAGGCGAATAATACTTTAAGCTCATTTTAATTAAAATTTTCCAGAATATATAGCATTTTGTTTGTTATTACCATAATTATTATTATTATTATTATTATTATTATTATTATTTAATTACTGTCATTTGCACACCCCAACTTGTTCCTGAGAGATGCTCAGGAAATAGATAGCCTCATACAAAGTCCATGTCCTCCAACCAAAGTGGGAATTAATCCAAAACAATGTTTGCAATTTAAAACTAACCAAAAATGTGGTCGCGAATACACGTGATCCTTATTTCTGATAACACTATCAGGAAAATAGACTGGCCAGGTCTACACACCTCTATGTTAAAGTCAAGAATAAACGCCACTCCATGTTACTGAGAACACTCCCGGGAAAACAGGTACTTAAACCTGCGCACCTCTGAGCCATGGATGTGTGGTTTACACATTTCTAAAAATGCAACTACTGTGAAATAACGAGGCATTCGACAGACCCTAAACATTCTACCTTGTTCCCGAGAACACTCCCAGGAAAACGAGCCTCGGCTGAGCCTCACCGATCTCGCACGCCTCTACGTCAATGAGAGCAAAAAAACTAAATCATGCACATCGTAAGTGTATAACTGCAACTGCACGCCGCTCCCTATTCCAAAGAACACATTTCCTAACCACGTGCCTCTATGCCAGGGCCAGCTTATACACGAAATGCATGCTTCGAATGCCTCACTAAATTACAGAAATGCTTCCCTAAATAACGAATTACATTGAATGATGCATAACTGTGAATGCATTTACTACACGCCCCTTTAAATTACCGAAGGGAATTAAAATTTTTGTTGTTTCCTACACAAAGGAACTAAAATTAATACAACTTAATTAAAGAACTTTGTAATCATTTATATGTTTATTTATTTAATTATTTATTCATTTAGCATTTTAATGACATAAGACTTGTTCATCTTTATGCAGCCACAAACACAGCGTATTATTAAAATATAATGATAACCAGCCGTATCATTATCGTCTTCCACTTAACTTTCCAAAACACTATTGGGATCTTGGCTTTAAATGGAAAAACAAACATGAATATTTTGATAGAAAACTAAGAAAAACAACAACTGATCAGTTGAATCTGCCCATTTTGGCCCTCTGACCATGTTACAGCGCATACAGTTAAAGCACGCAGACAGTGGGTCAGCGCCCGCGTCTAGTAACCCATAGCAACCGTGGACGCGGGTTGATGACGTAGTTAGTTCTCGACAGAAGCGTTATGTTTTTATTTCACTAAATACAGAGCTTTTGTAAATAACAGTGTAGTTCGCCCGCTTGTCATAAACACTTGCAGTTGTTGTTTACCAGATGAATTAATATTTAACACGCTACACGAGACGCGGAACCAGTTTAAAAAATTAACAACGGTTCTATAAAACACGGCGGAACTGACACCACAATGAAGCTTTTTAATTCAAAACACAGCGGATGTTTCTTTGAACATGATGTGATGAAGGCTATATAAAACTTACACCGGAAAACAAAACCTCTTAGACAACACGATTAGAACTAATTACGATGAACAAAACTTATTTAGAAAACATAACGTGAATTAAACATAATTCCTTTTTAACCAAATCTCATGAGAACAAAATCTTCCCAGACCGAGAAAAAAAAAATCTTTAAGAGCAAAATAAATACTTACTTTTTTCTCTGAGAGGGAAGACCGGATCGAGCCCCCAAATTGTTAGGTTTTAAATGAAGAAGTAGTGTGTCTAAGCTAAGTTTTAAGCTAAGAAAAGAAGAGTTTAATTTGTTTTGTTCGCTGCACCTTGATACACTTACCGGTCCGGGCCAATCGACCGGGAGAGACAAACACACACACGCACACAGGCATGATGTCTGAAGATCTCTGTTTATTCTCAGCAAGGAGAGCACATTTAAATGGTGCTACGTCCTGAACATCAAAAGAACCAGTCATTCACATGTGAGTGATAGAGAGACCCGGAGACAGACAGGAGAGAGGAAATGCATTTGCATTCTCCTGATTAAACAAAAGGGTTCTAGCAGACAAGAACCATTTGAATGTATACTCATCTGGATACAGGATATATAAGGTGTAACCACAGAAGGCGTAAGGAAGCACAGTGAGGGGTCTGTTCTTAGGGCACAGGAATATAAACTAATTAGATTACACTGTCTTACAGTATTATAAAACCTTACAAGTGCATTAATCACTGGATTTTATTATGTACTGAAAATGATACCGAAATACAATGGGAGGCACATTTTTTTAAATGAGAAAAGATTAATATGGGCCACTTAAATACAAAATAGCACAGATGCAAATGATCAAGTGTTTAATTTTTTTTTTTTTTTATCATTTTCCCAACTTGCCATTTATGAAGATTCAGACAGACTGAAATTAAGAATGCACACCTAGGAACCTAAAACACACACACACGCACATACATACACACACGCACATACACACACACACACGCACACACACACACACACTGAAGAGCAAAGCAGAGATGCGCATTCACACCTCTTTACTCTTGTAAATTAGATACAGTAGAACCTCGGATTGCGAGTAACGTGGTTTGCAAGTGTTCCGCAAGATCTGCAAAGATTTTTAATACATTTTGACTTGGTGTCTTGGTTTACAAATACCGAGAATCATTTTTTACTTTATTTTTTATTTTATAGCAGTGATTCCGTTAGTGTGCACTCACTCGAGTATCATTAGAGAGATTTCTTATTTATTTTTTCAGATAAAAATGTTTCCATCGTATGTGCACGCGTGTAAAACTCAAATAAGAGAGGTAGAAGCGTTACTGTGTAAGACGAGATGATGGAGATGGGCGGGGGAGGGGGGGGTCATTCCTCCTCTCCTCTTACTTTAGCCTCACACACACATATATACAGCGCCTGCACGCACAAATGGAAACTCTTATATGTTGGGATTTATTTTTAAAGGTAAAGTGCAGGTTAAAAAATTTTTTACTTTATATTTTGTATGAAATATTTTTATGTATTTATTTTTTTGGGCTATGGAACAAATAATTTGAGTTTCCATTATTTCCTATGGGAAAATATGATTCAGTTTACAAGTGTTTTGAAATACGAGCCCACATTTGGAAAGAATTATGTTTGTAATCCACGGTTCCACTATCCCCACCAGCGCACATCCTCTCTGTTTGTACTGTACACTGTAGCCAGTTAGGGCACTTGTTTATACACAGTACTGTAATGCATGGAACACTTACTTCCTGGTTTGTTTTCTTTTAAATATTGCTTATTAACTTGTCAGAATATAGACCTGACCAAACATCATTCTAAAGATGTTGCACTGTGACATCATCCCTACTACAGCACCCTCAACAGCTTGTTTATGCTCCTTCAGTACCTCCAAAAGGTGACCCAATCCTCCACAGCGGAGCTTTGCTTAAAGAGAACACAAGAATTTAGTGAAGACGAAAATAAATAAACTTTACAGAACAGCTAGTTGTGATGTAAATAGGTTTATTAATATACTCTATTTTTAACAGAGTGTGTAAAATACTGTTTTGGGAATTCTGGAATGTAAATCAACTGTCTGTGCTAATATTAACCATTGAACTTTGTTAGCGTTAGACACAGTCTGTCTCTATTAACATCTACATTAATATAACACAGAATATACTTTATGCGCTAAATCATACAAATAAGTTAAGCGATATAACACTTGTATATGAGCATTAGCTGTGAAGCCAAACGGTAACTTACCGAGTATGGACGCCCCCCTACTCCTTAACTGACAAACACTTCGGTTTTTATCCAGCTTTTGTTAACTAGGCGCATGCACTACCGTGCAAAGTCACTGCCAAAGTGGGGAATCACATTATATTCCAGTCACAGAAATAACCTGAAGATTAACTCCTACCCAAAGAATAAATACATAAATACAACACAACACTGTCAAATTCTGAAAACATTTTCAGGGAGCACACTCTTCTTATAAGTTTTTCGAGTAGTGCAGCTTTTGTAATAGCAACATTAAGAGTATTTTCGAAGCTTTAGCATCTTTTGGAGGGAAAGAGGAGTGACATTGTGAGTTTGTGACACTGACAAAAAGCTGTACTTTTAACTCCAGACTTTGTAAACAGATCATTATCTAAAGTTATCTAAAGTCACATCTAACCACTGCTGGTGCTGCCAGTTATATTCAAAACAGCCGATAAGAAACTGGGAAATAAACTGTAAACTACACCAAACTAATTTTATAAAAACATCACAACATAATAAGGCCCATTAAGCTGCCATCTTCATCTCTGTAGTGCAGTTTGATAGCGTCAGTTCAGCGGGGGAGGGGATGGGATGGCTTGTTAAAATCACATAGTTGCAACTCAGCACAGCTAAATTGCTGGCTTGTGTTAAAGTGTTCTTTAGAAGAATGCGCCATCTAGTGGTGACACCAGGTAAATGAATAAATGGGGCTTGAATGGACGTGTTTACTGTGAAATCTTGACACACATTTCTGGCAGGATAGGGAGGGGGGGGGGGGGATCACGCCATCCAAAGGGCAGCCAAACGCCATTCACGCAATCTCGGCTATTTTAAGTGGCTCCTACTGTAATTCTGTTTTTTTTTTTACATTAATTTAATAGCAAACATTTATTTGGCAATAAACTTTTTGTAAAGAAGACTTATTAATTTCACCACAAACAAGTTGATGGAAATTAATGACTGATCCTGTCTGTTCATTCATTCAAATTCAAATCAGCGTGCATGCGATTTGACTAAAACTGGTGTAAAAATGTGCTACTGGAATGTAGAAATGTTTTTTTAGTTAACCTCATAACCATTTTCTTAAACTGTTATTCATTTTGGCCACTGGATTAAATAAACGTCTTTAGATTATTATTATTATAATTATTATTATTTGAATCAGACGTCACTCCACACACTGTATTGTTTGCTCATTTTGCCTTACATAAATTATTGTGTTGAGAACTGGGGGAAAACATACAAAAGTGTATTACAACCACTGTTTGTACTTTAAAAAAGAGCCGTGAGAATTTTTTATAATGTAGTATTTCGTGCCCATACCAACTGTCACGAACTAACCGGAGATGAACCAGAAGACTAGCAGTTAGCCCTGTAGCATGGATGGTAAACCCAAACGCGGATGTAGCGCGAGCAGGCAGGATAACCACGCTGTTTATTATTAGAACTCTCCCGAAGCGAGAGCAAGAGTTTACACAAATAAACCCGCGTTCTAAATACACACACCCAATCGGAAGCGATAACCCAAGAAAGTGAGTACTCACGTTTAGACAAGCGAATCGTCGGCGATAGCATGGGCAAAACTCAATGACTGAGCAAGTGTAAAGCGCCATCTTGTCTCCTTTTATGCTTCCTAAGACGCGACCATACTACATGGGTGAAATAGCGAAGGGTTTGAGTTGGGATGTATAGAATACCGGATGGATCCGGAGAGCCGCAGGCAGCTGGAGCCGGTAGGTGACAGGGTTAATCCGGAGGTTGATGCGGTATGGTCCGATGAATTTTGGTGACAACTTTCGTGATTCTGTCTGCAGGTGTAGGTTTTTTGTTGATAGCCATACCTTGTCACCTACTTGGTACATTCGTCCCGGTGGGTGTCGACGGCGATGTTGCAGAGTGTAGCGGCTGTTAGCCTGTTGAATGGCGTCGTTTGCTTGTCTCCAGAGCCGTCGACACTGGCGAACCAACTTTTGGGCCGACGATACTTCCACCTCTGGTTCTTGATGGTCGAACATCGGAGGTTGGAAGCCGTAGCATACCTCGAATGGGCTTAGGTTGGTGGCAGAGGAGGTGTGGCGGTTGTGGGACAGCTCAGCCCAAATGAGGTAGCGGGCCCAGGAGCACTGGCGATCAGCAATAAAGCATCTCAGGTAGCGCTCCAGTTGTTGGTTGGTTCTCTCCGTTTGACCGTCAAACACTTCGTGGTAACCGGAGGACAGACTGCAGGTGGAATTGATCAGACGGCAGAAGGCCTTCCAGAACCGGGACGTGAACTGGGGCCCCCTGTCCGAGACGATATCCTTTGGGAACCCATGCAGGCGGACTACGTGCTCTAATATCAGCTCGGCTGTCCTTTTAGCTGACAGGAGAGGGCCACCAGGTGAAAAGCTTACGAGAACCGTTCGACGATGGTGAGGATGGTGTCTTTTCCTTCGGAAACTTGCAGGCCCATGATAAAGTCAACGGCAATGTGTGTCCAGGGCCGGCGGGAAATCGGGAGTGGTTGGAGTTCTCCTGGCGATGGTCGGTTGCTGTCCTTGGATCTGGCACACACTGGGCATGCCTGGACAAACTCGTTAACGTCCTTTCTCATATTGGGCCACCAGAAGGCACATTGAATAAAAAGTAGTGTGTGCCGCTTTCCGGGGTGTCCAGAAAGTGGGGAGGAGTGTCCCCACTGGAGTACGTCGGCCCTGATGGCATCGGGTACATAGAGTCGGCCAGGCGGCACACCTGCCAGTTTGGTCTCCGTAGCTTGTGCCTGGCGGACCCTCGTTTCCATGTTCCAACTGATTGGTGTGAGGATCTTGGTGGGTGGCAGGACAGGGGTCTGGGGTTGAGTTGTTTTAAGGTGCAGATAGTGATGAGGTTTTGATGGTCGGTCCAGACGATAAACGGCTCACTGGCGCCCTGGAGCCAGTGTCGCCATTCCTCCAAGGCCCACTTTATGGCCAGCAGCTTGCGGTCCCCTACTCCGTATCGCTGCTGAGTGGGGTCAAATTTCTTGGAGAAAAAAACTGTAATTCATCCGAAGCGTCCACCTCCACAACGAATGGTTTGTCAGCATCCGGGTGAAGAAGGATGGAGGCAGTGGTGAAGCGGCGACAGAGTTCATGGAAGGCGGAGACGGCAGTTGAGGTGAGGTTGAAAGGTTGAGATGATGGGCGAGTCAGAGCGGTTAGTGGACCTGCAACGGTACTGTAGTCCCGGATAAAGCGGCGATAGAAACGGACGACCCTCCCTGCCGGAGATGGTATAGCTTAGAGTCGGTCTCCACCTCAGCAGCCGAATGCTCAAAGGTGAGTTTAAGCTGACGGGTGAATTCTGTATACGAGTAGGCGACGTCTGAATCTGAACGAAGAACCGCCGTGGCCCACTCAACTGCCTGCCCGGATAGCAACGAGACGAGAAGAGCAATGCGCAGTCGGTCTGTGGAGTATCTGGTGGGATTAAACTCAAACACAAGTTCCAATGCGGTTAGAAAAACCCTGCACTTCCCATTCGTGCAATCCCATTTATCCGGTAAAGCTAGAAAAACATCAGAAGATGGGGAGGGGGTTGACGGCACAGCAGCCGCTGTGATGGGCGTGGCAACAGCCGGCTGAGTGGCCGCCCCGTGGAGGGTCGCGTTCTCCTGTCGCAGCTCCGCCACCTCGCGGCGCAAGGCCGCGACGTTTTGGAGCTCCTTGCGAAGAGACGCGACTTCACCACGGAGCTGATTGATCAACTTAGCATGCTGGTCACCACATCGCAGAGGTAAGCAAACTCCGCTGGGTTTACCGCTGATGGCTCAGTCATTCTGTCATGAACTAACCGGAGATGAATCAGAAGACTAGCAGTTAGCCCTGTAGCGTGGATGGTAAACCCAAATGCGGAAGTAGCGCGAGCAGGCAGGATAACCACGCTGGTTGTTATTAGAACTCTCCCGAAGCGAGAGCAAGAGTTTATACAAATAAACCCGCGTTCTAAATAACGCAAATTCCTAAATTCCCAAGAAAGTGAGTACTCACATTTAGATGAGCGAAGCGTCAGCGATAGCATGGGCTAAACTCAATGCCTGAGCGAGTGTAAAGCTCCATCTTGTCTCCTTTTATGCTTCTTAATATGCGAATGTACTACTTCCGGGTCCTCGTGCCGGTCGTGTTAGGAGTGCGCATGACTCCAACTCACACAATGTCAAATTCCTGGGTCTGCACATAACAAAGGATTTAACATGGAACATTAACACTTCCCATTTAGTGAAGAAAGCTCAGTCCAGGACAATCCAGGACACAGACTTTTTATGCCCCTTCCATCGGGCAAAAGATACAGGACAATCTGTTCACACACACAATAGACTGAGGAACAGCTTCTTCCTTAGAGCTGTAGCTGCTGAGAACTGAGGGCAGTTAAAACAAACTCCGCTGTTTGCCCCTCTTCCCCATGGTGCTACTAATGCACCAGACACTTTACTGCACCAAACTCATTGCACCAGGACTGTTATTCCGGTTATTAGTATAACTTGTGCAATAGTTTCTTATCTTGGACAATCATGTTTGCACTATTTACACTCTACTGTTTGCACCAAGATCCAGGACCCACTTCACATACATTCCATTGTATAAATATTGTTTTATTTATTAGATTTAATTGCAATTATTTTGTGTTTATTCATTTGTTCATTATGATGTTTCTTATTGCTGCAGGTCTCTGAGACCTACCAAACAAATTTTGTTGCATCACTACAATGACAATAAAGTCTCTCTATCTTTAAAAAGTACAGAAATGAAAAGGGGCTAGGTTAATCTTACTGTATAGGTCTGGTGTATATTATAAAGCACAAGCAAAGGTGAAGTGTATGTGTACGTGTATGGATAAGGTTATATGTGTATGTTAAAGTGTACAGTGGGTAGATGTGAATGTGTACAGTATGTATACTTTGAGCAATTAATGTTGAGACGTGTCTGCTTCTCATGATCTGTGAATCGTTCATAATGGCTCTAATATGAAGTACTATTAATTGGTCATTTTTGAGGCTGGTAACTATAAATTAACTTCTCCTCTGCAAGTTTTGGTCTTGCCTTCCTGGGAAGGTCTTCCTGAGAGACAGTTTTTCATGGTGCCTGAAGGGTATATATACAGTATATATAATATAAATTGGCTCTGATAATTGTTAACTACTGTAGTAAAAGGGGGTAAGATTCAATAAGTTTATACTTTTTCCTAATTCTTTTTGAACATTCTGATATTGCTTGCTTATTTTATTTTTTTTATTGTTTCATGTTTGTGTTTAAAATAAAGTATTCAAATCAAATCACTTATTTTATTTTGGGGTAGAAAGAGAGATAACTGGTAACCAGCACTAACTGCTTAGTGACTATGTTGCCCTAACTTGCATTGGTTAAAAGAAATTTTAGATCATTTGTGTGTCTGTGCGTGCACCCACGTATGTGCGTGTCTTCAGCAACAACATGGTTAATGCACATTTACACAGCCAGTATCACTGTACAACTTTGCAATATATGATTGTTGGGCAGAGGGTGAACTAAATTTTTTTCTCACACACGGCCTGAAGCCCAATGCACTCTATAAGCATTGCTAGTACTGTGATGTAATGTTTATGCCACCCTCCTGGCATGCTATGCTGACACTTTACCTCAAAATTACCTAACAGAGTTAATCGAAAATCACCTATATTAAATTAAATAATGTTAATACTACTTGAGACAGCAGTGCAAAATGACTAGTCAACACATTAGATTTGTTTAATTGTGGGTAAGGTGTTTAGCTGCTTGTAGCACCGATTTGTTGATAATGAAAATAAAAGCATAAGTATGTCTTCTAAATAAAGACAGACTTGAACCATCACCTAAAAAAAGGAGGGCTGGTAATCTGTGCATCTCTGCAACAGAAAGAAATGAACAAATTTGCCATTAAATGTGGATGTAAAAATACATTTTAAAATACTGTGAATTTTCTAGTACAGCGGAACCTTGGACTGCGAGTAACTTGGTCCGTAAGTGATTTGCAAGATGAGCAAAAATTTGAAATACATTTTAACTTAATAAAAGTGTGAGGTCTTGTAGTATGCATGCAGTTTGTCTAAAAGGTTCTTCTATCGCGCGCGCTACGGGACTATGGGTAATCATCTCCCATGCTCAGTTTCAGTGCAGGTGCGTCATATAGTAATCATCGGTGCACAAGTTTACTGTTTACTTTAACATAGTGGCCACGTGTGTGTTTGCATAAAGAAAAAGCTAGTCCCATTAGAGAAGTTAAAGAAATTTCAGAATCTATCCCTCTCTGTCAGAGAGCATTGACTCCATTAGTGTGTGCACAAGTGTGATTGGAGAGGTTCCTTGTTAAAGATGTTTCCCGACAGAGAATGTATGACGAGAGGAGGGAAGGAGGGAGGGAGTTGACCATATTAATAATAATACTGTAATAAGAAGATGAAGAATGTATACATTAACTAAGCAGTATAAAATAGTGACACATGTGATGAAAACCCTCTTTCAGCAAACATACATTTTATCTCAAGGACATAATATGTAATATGCGCATTTTGTGAGTTAATTTTTGCATCACTATTTCGGTAGCAGTAAAATATATGTAATGATAAGTTGAATTCTACATGACAGAAAACCCAAATGCAATTTTTAAAAGTACTGTATAATTTATGTGTGGGAGCATTAGGGAAACAAAAAATGTGAGTCGCACACAAATATGAACTATCGCTGAGATTTAGAGGTAATGAGCCACTGTCATGGGTCTAGCTGGTGGTTCTGGCTAGACCGGCTGATGGTGTTGCCGTGGGCATACATTGTAGGCATGAACGCAGAGGGGTGTGCAAACCGAAATTGTCTATTAACAAAACTCAGACACAAACCAACAAAGGAACCAAAACAACAAACTTAAACTAAAACTAGGGCTCAGGAAAGACATAGGGAACGGCGCGCTAACACAGGGAACGGCGCGCTAACACAGGGGTCTGAGAACTGACAAGGAACAGAGGACTAACACAGGGGACTGAGGATGAGGAAACATGGAGCTGGAGCTAACTAAGGACACATAGGGGAACTAGAAACAAGGCTGGACAGGACGTGGCTGGAACTAGAGACAGAGACTGGACAGGACATGGCTGGAACTAGGGACAGAGACTGGACTGGAGGGACAGAGACTGGTTAGTGGGGTTAGTAGCTACACGGAATATGGAGACACAGGATGCTGACCTAACCGGGTTAGTATCTAATGGAGTTAGTACAGACCTAAAGAGGAAACAGAACACAAGAAGCAGGGCACCCATGAGGCTATTCCAAACTAGGAGCTAACCTACTAGCGACCGGAACCACTAGCAGTCAACCCCACTAGAGGCTAGCCTACTGGAGGCTAACCCTACTAGGGGCTAACCCTACTAGCGGTCTAGGCCTACTAGCGGCTAATCCTGCTAGCGGCTAAGCACTCATGGGGTTACAAACACCTAAACAGAAAAGGAAAGCAACAAACAAAGAACTAGACAAGAAGGCAGACACTGGGGATACACAGACCAGTACTTACACACGAGGAGACACAGCCTAAACACTAAACACTGAACAGGGCAGCTCCATGAATCCATCAGAACAAGGAACATACAGAAAACAAAACTAGAGCCTTCTGAAAACAAAGGTTACGAACCATAAACCAAATATAAATTTAAAGAAACAAAAATGAATGCCCACATGAGTGTATACAAATAAACAATCAACATAACAAACAACAACAATGCTCGACCCAGTTTCCCAGAACAAACTGCTATTTATAGAAACTTTAATGAGCCACCTCAGTTCAGGTGAGCACTCATCACCTTACTGAGGTCCCTTCTGGGAAACTGAGTTGACCAACAAAAACTACAGACAGACAGACGTGAACAGTGACCTCTAGTGGAGGTTCCTAACAGCCACATTTGAAACACATTTGAGAAAATAGGCTTTTCTTAGCTATGGGATGGTTCATCCAAGCCAGATGAGAAAAGCAAGCTTAATAAAATTGAGCAATATGTGAAGGATATAAAAGACTGCATGTTAATTAATTTCCTTCTTCTTAATCCAGATAAGACAGAAGATCAGGTACTAGGATCACATGCAGGTAGAAGTTAGCTTTTTGATCACACTGTAATTCTGGATGGCCTCACTGTTCCATCCAGTGGAACAGTAAAAGACCTCTGAGTGATTATGAATTACAATTTGTTATTTAAAGTCCTAGATTATCTCTAGGATAGCATTCTTTCATCTCAGAAATATTGCCAAGATAAGGAATATATTGTCACTTAAGGATGCAGAAAAATTGTTAATGATTTTATCACCTCTATGTTAGACTATTGTAATGCTTTACTGTCTGGATGTTCAACTAGGTGCATAAACAAGCTCTAGTTAATTCCAGAATACAGCAGTCCTCACTAAAACCAGATAATTTGAGCATGTCACTCCTGCACATTGCATTCACTTCCAGTGGAATTTCGCATCGATTTTAAAATGCTACTCTTGACCTATAAAGAATGAAATGGCCACACACCGCAGTACTTGAATGAACTACTAATTTCTTACAATTCTGTTTTACAGGCTATGTTGGAAATGGAAATTAGTGACATTTACATGATATTTATTCAGAGGGCATTTATTCAGTGTGAAAAGTGTAGTTATAAGGCCAGAGTTTTCACTAAACCTTTTTCTGAAACTGTTTAATGAGGAACAATTAATTTTCTTTTTATTTATATCATATCTCACATAAAATGCAGTTTTTCTTTGATTTATGAGTCAAGTCAAATAGGCTTTTATTGTCAGTTCAACCATGTACAATTCAGTACGCAGTAAAACGAAACAATGTTCCTCCAGGACCAAGTTAATTAACAAAACTAGCTGAGCACTATACAAAAAAGACAACATAAAGTGCACTTGTGCAAATGTAAAAACCTACAACAAACATGACACAATACAATACACTGTGACAATGTGGCACCAACCAGTACACAGAGCTGAATTGAGGAAGTGCAAATAAATTGTCAATTAGATGTTAAATGCTGCAAATTATACATAGTGGATAAATCTGACGTTTTATATATTTATAGTATTTGATATGCATTCACAATTAATTATTTTACCTGATTAGTTACTTTATATTCACCTTCTCTCTCTCTCTCTCTCTGTTTTTTTTATTTACGAAAACCAGTAGAACCTTTATTCGATTATACCACATGGTGGCAGCAAGAATCGCTTCTTTAGGTTAGGGCGGAGTTATACACGCTTAGACACGCCCCGACATGCTCGGAGTCTTGCACGCCCTGAAGCTGCAGGCTGCTGCCAGGACAACTAGTCACACCACTGACACTTCTGACACCATCTCAGCCGCGCCAAGTGACGACTCTTGTAAATAATAGGTTTATAAAGCCAAAAAATTCATTACCGAGAACACTTTAAAACCATGGCTTCATGTATTTCTGATCGGACGTATTAACATTTTCTACTTTTCGAGCGAAAATGTGCTTTTTAAAGATTCAAAGGCAAACAACAAGGTTATGTGAGGAAAACATCGCCAGGAAGGATTATCAGAACACCTGACCATTTCTCACTACGTGAAGAAGATGGAAAGCGTTTTTGAAAAATCGAAAGAGCAAAGCGCGATGCTGCGCTTCAGCCACAGCGGCATGGCGCTCTTACCGTGGACCAGACACATCCTAACAGTACTGTGGGAAAACGTCCGCCTCATGGTCCAGGTCATCTTTTGCAGCGTAATGGCAGGTATGCGTATTCCAAAACTTTAAATACTCAATATGAAGTAAATATAGACATATCATATATTATGAAGTTAATATAGACAGATAGGTCGATAGATGAACCGATAGAAATGCTGCTGGATTTTGTGTTGACTGTCGCTTTCTTGTTTATTTCACAAGTACCAGTTTAATCATATTTTAAATTATTATATTTAATGCATTCAAAATCGAAGAGTATACATGCAGCCGCCGGGAAATTAGTAATGCTTGCTTGTGTAAATAAATATCTCATTGTATCAATCTGATAACTTATCTGACCAATTTCTGATAAACATATCTAATAACATTAAAATAACAATCTAAAGCCTTTGCCAAACAGGATTATATTAAGTCTTCATTCGCCCATCATTTCTTCATATTTTGCTTCCAAAGAGTCAGACTTTTTTCCCCAGGCTTTCTGAAGGACTTTTTTGGCTGTTATTTTCAGTCCAGTCTCTGTACCTAACTATTTTCAGAAGAACGTTTAATGTTTGTTAAGCCACACAGTGACCCATGAATCATTCAAGCATAACAGAGGCATGAAGCAGTGAAGGTACAGGTGCAGATAACAGATGATTAGGTAATGATAGACAATGGTGATGCTGAATGCTGAGAAGGTGGAAGAGTCAAAATGAGTTTGCTTATTAAAAATTATATTAAGGCATAATGCAGCCTGTCACAGTAAAACATTTGTTTCCATTTCTTTAATTTATTCTTCTCAATAGGCAAAACATAAGACAAGTCGAAATTGCAGTTTAAAAAACAGTTTTTTTGTGCCAACAAGTTGATTCCCAAGGAACTTTTAGCATACTCATGGCATATCTCGACATGGTGTACAGTGTGTCCTTGAAACATCTGAGGAAACTGGACCAAAGGAAGTGGAGATCAAAGGGGTTTGTAGAATAGCCTGTGTGTGTCCCTGTAAAAAAAATCACTTTACTGTATTACAAATATATTGAAATCTTCAATAGTAACTTGCAAATATACTAACAAAAAGTTGTACCATCAGTGAATATATAAAAAGTATACTCACATCATGCTTTACCAAATTTTGGAATTAAAATTTAAACATACTTCAAAATAATTGTGTTGTAGTACACTTTCCAAAAGTATATTATGGGAAAATATACTTTAAGTGAAAGGTTGGTCTACTTTCTAAAGCACATTTCAATTTATTTTTGGTATATTAAAGAAAAAAAATGCTTGAAATAATCATTTTGGAAATGTACAGAAAGTATACATTAGAATACAAATTTTAATATACAGTAGCCTCAGTATATTTTCAGTTAAATTTAAATGTACTCATTCATATGTGCACGCGAACTTTCGCACTAGTTTTTGCACGCTGAATCTCTCACGCGCGCTGAAAATCACTTTTGCTCATTCAAGATAATTTGTGTGTTTGCACTCTCTCTCTTCTGTGCGCTCACTATCATAAAACTACACCTGCACGAATTGCAGCAGCATTAGAACTCTGCAAATATTCCAGCCAACCAGAGACTAGAATCGGCGCAACACCAGCCAATCAGAAACTGGAGGCAGGCAGATTCCGACTGTCAATTTTCTGATTCGCTCCCCAGTTCTTACCCTCCTAGTAGGAATTCACGGCTGGAAGCTGCATCATTGCATGCGTTAGTTCGTATCGTTATTTTATTTTTTTTCATTGGCATAAGGTAAATTTCATGGTTTTATTAGGTATTTTGTAATTAAGTACACAGTTTAATCTATAGAAAATATTGTCTAATGTGTTATTGTTAAATCTTATGTACTTTGTCTTTGGTATAATGCTCCGTAGCTCTCAGCCTGTTTTCAGTCATGAATAAAATCTCCCTCATAATTACTGATATAATGTGTTTCAACAACATGTTATATGTAAACATGTAAAATGTAGAAAATACATTTAGCATTTGTAAATTATCCTTAACACCTTAGTGTACTGGTAACACATTTGCAATACAGTATTATACAGATCTGGCCATTAAGAATGCATGTTTCAAGAAAAGGGATCTCGCGAGCTGCCGCAGCAGTGCACGGAATGCTGTGAAAATGACGTTCATTACCTGAAGGGGGCAGTCGTGTTTTAATCTGAGGTATTGTGTGTCTACTGATGCCGAAAATGTGTTGATCTCTCTTAAGCTATTAAGAGCTACTATTCGGACAGGACTAGGTTTACTGTGGGGACGTTTGAGTTTGAATTTTCTTCAGCCGACGTCTGTCATTTCATGTGTGGTTTCGGACGAGACTAACATCTCCGTGTTTATTACGGAGGTAGGCGTGTCTGTGTTTTACATGTGGGCGTTGCACAAAACTACGTGTTGAGGCTGAGGATTTCTACTGGACCGTAGAAAGCAGAAACTTGAATACCGGCGCGCTAGAGATTGTACGGTAGTTCACGCTGACCAAAAAACACAAGAAAACGCGTTTCGGAAAAAACACAGACACAAATATTCGGCAAACACAGACATTCGCATTCACATTGTCTAATTAATGTCTAATTGTCACATTGTTCGCATTCGCATTCACATTCACATTCACATTGTCTAATGTGTTATTGTTAAATCTTATGTACTTTGTCTTTGGTAAAATGCTCCGTAGCACTCGGCCTAGATGAGATTAGATTTCACAGAGGACCGCAGAGTTTGCTGAAAAACAGTAGGTAATTTGCTCTGGAATTTTTACAGAGGTTGTTTGAGAAAAAGACAGACATGGCAGATTCAGACAGGATTAAAATCACAAAGTACCTCTGCGAAACAGAAATTTCTCTATCGTCCCCCAGTAAAACTAGTCCTGTCCGAATAGTGCTTTTAACACCCATTGACAGCAAGCGACAGAGCTCATAAACGTGTCAAGTTCAAACTGTAAATACTGATATGTATTTATTCTTTGTTTACTTCTCTCCTTCAATGATTATTCTTCTTTGACTTTGGAACCGAGTTGTGCGTGTGTGCTTTTTGATCAAAAGGCTGATCGCAGATATGAGCAGATTTATTAATAAAACTGCAGACATATTTCCCAGGAATGCAGCAAACACAAAAATATATGCTACTCGCTGATCACCCTGGGCTTTGACAGCGTTTTCTCCATTTATTCTTATTAGTAGTAGCAGTACTGTAGTACACTCTAAAAAATGCTGGGTTTCTGTAAACACATCGTTGGGTTGTTAATGCTGGGTCAAAATTTAAAGTTATTTCGGTTACTTTAATCACACTTTTGGGTTGCTTATGAATACTAAAAGTGCTACATGATTCATGCAAAAAAAAAAAACCTCAATGCAAAAAACAGAAAAAGAAATGTCTCAGTTTCCTCCCTAGAACTTTTGTCTGCATCACAATGAACTAAAGCTCAGAGCGTCTTCTTTCCTTGTTTGAATCTGTAATATTTAAGTGAAATATATTTTGTGTATAGGCCTGAATATTCATTTTTATTCATGGACAGGTGTATTATGTTTTATCTAGAAGCGCTGCAATTTTCGCTGGTTTCATAACACAACGATTTCAGAGATTTGAGCTCCAGACAATCCCCAGGCGCTCTGAGCTCATGTACCCAGATTAATTTCATTTGGGGTATTTCTAACAGGCAATCTACTGTATTTACATTATGTGAAGTTGTTTATATTTTGGGACTTTTTTGAAAACAAAATGGTTCTATCTACTAATCAAATGGAATGTGTCAACCCAGCAGTGTTAATCTACCCACTGGTTTGTCAAATAAAATAACACAGCACCTAAACATTTAACTCAGCAGTTTTTAGAGTGTATAAAAATATTCCATTTATAAAATAGCATAATGAAATCATAGGTTGTGTATAGAGTGATTAAAAACAATACAACATAGGTTATGGTAAAGAAATTCTCACACTCTTCCATTGCAGGATGTCAATTTTAGAATCTGTAGAAGGTCAGTGGTCCACACACAACCTCTCGCGCGGGAGCCTTTCCCTGAATTCGCTGTTTTCACGGTTGTGGGGCTAAGAAACACGCATCTTGGTTTATTCATACAGATGTACCTGTTTTACAGTACATGGAAATTTACCCTGACAAAGACCAATATAAGAACACTGGCAGTTGACACACCTAAAATAGATGCCAAATTATTTTTTATAGTCTATTTTTTTTCTTAACTTGTGCTACTGTTGTTTACTTAAAATATTTGTTTATTTAAAATGTTATTTAAATGAGGTTTGGGCTTCGGGATGTTGAGCCTATTTCTTACGTAGTCTAATTAGAGCTCTACCGCCCGCTCAGTTCATCTTCATAGTTGGATTTGATATTTTTCGAGTGTAATTCATAAATGATGTTCACAAGAATGACATGAGATGCCCTAAATCGTGGTTTAAAATTAACTAAAATGAATTTAAAATTAGCGTGTGTAAACCCGCGTCTCGCACTTTCACGGTACAAAAGGCAGCGTTTTGATCAAAAGGCTGATAAACGCATATGATTTATTCATAAAAATGCCGACAAACTCCTCCAGAAATGCAACAAACACAAATAAATAGGCTACTCGTTAGATAAACGCTGGCTTTTCCAACAAGACAGCGTGCCCCGATGTGAGCCGATTTATTCAAGTCATAATATAATATAACATAATTTTGCTGTGTATTTTTTGTCTGTGCATAAGAATTGCATTTCAATTAATGTGTAATGGTGTTCCAGATGGCCAGTTCACCACTACTAAAGGTTTTCAGGACAATAGACCTGGTTTGTTTATTCTCCAGAGAAAGCATAATACAACTGTCCAGACAGTAAATACAAATCAAAGTATCAAAATAAAAAATATCAAATCCAACTATGAAGTCTGATTTAATTGCTATCATTAAACGTTTTTATTTATTTTTATCTTTTTTCTGTTTTAATGGGGAAATAAATTTTACGCAGAGACGTCAGCTCTATCGTGTTACTTCATCTATAACCCCCCTACAGTATTTGCCAACAGGGCACCCAGTTAAAAAAACATCTTCACATCTGTCGTGAATGAAAGGTGAGAAGAGATTCAGCAGAATCTTCTGACACGAGTGCTTGCTCTGAAGGAATATATTCGGCAAGAATATCGAGAATAAGTATCATATTTATAATATTAATATTAATTAATATTAATAAGGGCTTTATCTAAAAGCCAGAGAAAATTTCTCATTTACTGCTGAAGTAGTTAAATATGCTTATACTGTAGATACGTAGGTTACATTTTAAAAGTGCAATTGCGAGTAAATTACAAACTGCATGTAATGTTGTAAAATATGAATAAAACAGTATTAGACACACATATATGATATGGTAGTATATACAATGAAAAAGCTATTTACACGAGTGCTTAACTGTAATGCAAACGCAATTATTAATTTATTGTGTATATTTAACTTTATTCAGCTGTTTAAGTTATATGAAAAATAATGTGCTTACCAGCCCACTATTATTTTCTGTTCAAATTTAAAGATGCCTGCGCGTGTGCAAAAAGAATACAAAAGTGTATAATTTTTTAAAAAGTTAGCCTAAAACCATATTGTTTCCAATGCTGAAGCAAACATGATTTTTTTTTTACAATAGATCTTTCATGATGAATGTGTGTATGCGCTTTTAATATACAGAAAACAATAAACACTGCCTTTTGCAAAGTGAAAGTGAGTGCCATTGATGAAAAGGCTAATAAACGCGTGCGCAGACATGAGCAGATTTATCAATAAAACTGCAGACATACTCCCCCAGAAATGCAACAAACAAATATATAGGCTACTCGCTGAATACAACGCGACAACGTGCTCCGAGGTGAACACCCGCAGACCCCCAGTTAATGTAATCCCTCTTCTCACCTTTCATTCACGATAGGTGTGAAGTTATCAAACCGTTTTTGCTGATGGGGAAAATTGGCAGAATTAACAAGACTGAGCAAACATAAAATAAGTATAAAAAAAATGTTTAATGGTACCAATTAAATCAGACTTCATGGTTGGATTTGATATTTTGAGTGTAATTCATAAATTTATTGAAGATATTCAGATTTTGTAAAATAACGAAACCTATTTCCTTCCAAGATCTTTTGTCTGCATCACATTGAACTGAAGCTCAGCACGTCTTCTTTTCTTGTTTTAATCTGTAATATTTTATGTTTGATCTGCATTATTGCGAGACGCAATAACTTTCTGGGGAGTATGTCTGCATTTTTATCGATAAGTCACACGTTTATTAGCCTTTTGACAAAAACGCTGCCTTTTGTAAAGGCAAGGCAAGTTTATTTGTATAGCACATTTCAGACACAATGGTAATTCAAAGTGCTTTACATAAAAGAGAAGAAAATTATCATAAAATGAAATAGAAAACAAAGGCATTAAAACTTTTTAAAGAAAAAATTTTAATTTTATTTAAGATAAAAATAATGAAACTTTTAAAACTAATTAAAATAAGATTTAAAATAAAATAAAAAAATAAAATAAAAACAAATAAAATAAATAAATAAAACAAAATAAAACAGTTAAAAATATTAGATAAATATAAAATAGTGCAGCCAGTTCGGACGTAGCACAGTGCTCATTCAATAAATGCACAGCTAAACAGATTTTTAAAGTCTAGATTAAATGTGACTAATGTTTTTGCACATCTGATTTCTTCTGGAAGCTGGTTCCAACTGCGGGCAGCATAATAGCTAAAGGCTGACTCTCCTTGTTTTGTGTGAACCCTTGGTATTTCTAACTGACTCGATCCTAATGATCTGATCGGTCTGTTAGGTTTATATTCAGTGAGTATATCTGCAATGTATTTAGGTCTTAGGCCATTGAGTGATTTATAAACAAGTAAAAGTACTTTAAAATCTGTCCTGAATGTTACAGGAAGCCAGTGTAAGGACCTGAGGACTGGTGTGATGTGCTCATATTTTCTGATTCTAGTCAGAATTCTGGCAGCAGCGTTCTGGATGAGCTGCAGCTGTCTAACGGTCTTCTTGGGAAGGCCAGTGAGGAGACCATTACAATAATCCACCCTACTGGTGATAAAGGCATGGACAAGTTTCTCCTAGTCATGATTGGGAACTTGCAATGTTTTTGAGATGATAGTATGCAGATTTAGTTACTTCTTTGACATGACCACTGAAACTAAGGTCTCCAGAATCACCCCAAGATTCTTGACTTGATTTTTAGTTGTTTGACCCCTAGAGTGAAGGTATGCATTCACCTTCAAAGCTTCATCTTTGTTTCCAAATGCAATGGCTTCAGTTTTCTCCTTGTTTAACTGAAGAAAAGTTTGGCACACCCAACTGTTAATTTCATTAATGCATTGGCAAAGGGAGTCAACGGGGCTATAATCATTTGAAGATAAGGCTAGGTAAAGCTGGGTATCATCAGCATAGCTGTGATAGGCAATTTGGTTATTTCTCATTATCTGACTTAGGGAAAGTATATACAGGCTAAACAGGAGCGGTGCAAGAATTGAGCCTTGTGGGATTCCGCATGTCATGGACGTCCACTTAGATTTATGCTCTCCTATACTAACATAATAACCTCTCCCTTCTAAGTATGACCTGAACCATTTGAGTACCATCCCAGAAAACAGAAAAAAGTTTTCCAGTCTTTCTATTCGTATGTTATGATCGACAGTGTCAAACGCAGCTCCAAGAACTAGCAGTACAAACACTGATATTTTGCCAGCATCAGATTTTAAACTAATATCATTTATTATCTTTATGAGCGCTGTCTCTGTACTGTGATGCGCTTGGAAGCCAGACTGAAAACTTTTCAGGTATCCATTTGAGTTTAAGTTGTTGTTCACCTGATAAAAAAAAAAAAACAACCTTTTCAATAATCTTGCCTATAAAAGGAAGATTTGATATTGGTCTGTAGTTATTTAATATGGAATTATCATGATTATTCTTTTTCAGAAGTGGCTTAAAACCTCAGTTTTCAAAGAGCTTGGAAAAGTCCCAGAAAGAAGTGAGATGTTCACTTTGTAAAAAATGTGTTTGCAAACAGTTAAACACACTTTTGAAAAAAGGGAAGTGTGTCAAGGTCACAGGCTGATGATTTGAGGTGCTGTACTATTTCTTCCAAGATTTTGCTGTCAATCAGTTTGTGTTTGAGTTTTTCTGATCTCTGCACAACTTGATGTGTTAATAACCCTTCTAATATTACTGAATTTCTCAGAGAAGAAGGAAGCAAACTCATTGCATTTCAATGGGAATCTGACTAGGTGGGATTGTTAGTCTCTCAACAGTAGCAAAAAGAGTGCGTGTGTTGTTTAAGTTGCTGTTTATAATGTTCGAGAAGAAGGTCTGTCTAGCTGCGGCTAGTTCCACATTGAAAGCACGGAGGCTGTTTTTATATATGCTGTAGTGAATTCCAAGTTTTGTCTTCCGCCACATCCACTCAGCTTTTCGGCATTGTCTTTTCATATTCGGAACTGCTGTTGATTTTCTCCATGATGATTTTCTGTCTTTCAGAACTTTTCCGGAGCAATATCATCAGAGTCTGCAGAAATGCTTGGTGTTAAGGATATAGCCTTTATAAATATTGCACTTGCGTTTGCATTAATGCATCTTTTTTTGATAGACATAGATCTAGATTCGGTGGTAACAGAGATCAACATATCAAAGAAAATACAGAAGTGATCAGACAGTGCTACGTCCTTTATAATAAAGTGAAAGTACGAGCCGCGGGTTCACGCACGCCGATGAACAGCTTAATTTCAGTCATAAATTCACAATCACATTCCAGCTATTATTTCCAGCCATGGACAAATAATGGATGAAAAAATTATTTAATGCTGAACACCCACAGCAAAAAAGCATGATGATTATTATTATAAAAAGCCCGAAGCACTTTGTGTGCATATAAGAATACTTACTTAATATTAATACTTAATATCTAAATTAATACTTAATATTGACTTTTTTTATTTATTCATGTCTTCTGATGGTGCTCAATGTCGACACATTTTTACATTTTAACGAAAATATGTTGCCATATTCACAAATCTGGATATTTGCATAGTTCACACTATCAGGTAGCCTACTATCAGGAAATGTAATTAATTTTAAGACCATTTAGGCTGAGGCATTGCCATGTCTTTCATTGTTTTGTTCCTGTTAAGACATTACAGAAACTATATAAGAAACCTTTTATTATGAATTTTAAAGTATGATTTAGGGCATCTCATTTCATTATTATGAACAAAATATGAAGCACTTATACACACATTAATCATGATAGATCTATTGTAAAACAAATTAAAATAAAAATTCATGTTAGCTTCAGCATTGGAAACAACATTGTTTAAAGCTAACTAATTATACACAATTGTTTTGCGAGATCTGGTATGCTGGTGTGTCCAGACTTTTGACTGGAACTGTAAATATATACATTCATTCCTCTTCTATAGTGCTTATCCTGTAGTCTTTGAGGGCCTGGCAGTGGGGCACTCAGCTGGCGAACGTGTGCATTGACAGAGTGGCTCAGTGTGTTGACGTGGGCAGCGGCTCCTGCGGCGGCCGTAATCACAGCAGCCTCTCACTGCTGTGTCATAGGTTAGATTATACTGCAGCGGCTTGTGAATGTCTTGACATTGGCATCATTCCTTACGGAACTGAACAGAAGTGTCCTCTTTGGCGGCTTTAGAGTGGAAGAGTGTTTTTTCTTGGGTTTTGCTCGTGCATGCTTTTAGGGCACTATGTGGTTTGCACATCAACTTGTAAGTCTGCAACAGGTGTACGTTCCATTTGTAAAACACAGCTTGCACACTGGAATGCCCACCATGGGCTAGGATCTCTATTATGCACGATTCAGTTGACAGAGCTTTTTTTACTTGCCTTTGAAGTTTCTACATACATATATATGTATGTATGATGGGTGCAAGGAAAAAACATGGGATGTCACGTTTTGGCTGAATAAAGTTATGGCATTGGCGTTTATGGGCTTCTTTATTAACATTTATTTCCCCCATGTTAAAACCTGTTAAGTTTGTTGTTGCTCAGCTTTCTAAATAAGATAGAAGAACATGGTAAGCACGACAGAAGTCTTCACCATTTCACTTGATTGCAGTTGACAACATAATGTTTAACAATGTTGACCAGCACATAGGGAAATTGTACTTGGCAAAATGCCCTGTTGCCACTCAGATTTCTGAGAGGTTACCTTTTCCCAGGAGCATCCACGACTTATGACACGGCAGTGGTGACAAAACCTGCTGGCAAGCAAACACAAGCCCTCCAGCCAGCACTCCTTCCATCCAACACAACACCTATTCCCCTTATAGACAAAAAATATGCTGCATCAACCATACTTTTTTAAACCTGCTGCACATGGGAAACACTAATGATGAGCATGACTCTGATGTCTCTCTGATTGATCACTTTGCTCATCTGGACCTTCAATGCTGCAGAAATTTTTCTGTACCCTTTCCCAGATCTGTGCCTCGATACAACCATGGCTTGGTTTGTGCTCTGACATAAACTGTTAACTGTAGGACCTTGTATAGACAGGTGTGTTTCTTTTGAAATAATGTCCAATCAACTGAATTTACCATAGGTGGACTCCAATCGAGTTGTAGAGACATCTCAAGGATGATCAGTGGAAAGAGGATGCACCTAAGCTCAATTTTTAGTGTCATGGCATCCACTCATCATCTATACCGCTTAATCCTGTTTTCAGGGTCATGGGGGGCTTGGAGCCTATCTCAGGAGACTTAGGGCGCAAGGCAGGGTACACCCTGGACAGGGTACCAATCCATCACGGTGCACACACACATACACTCATTCACACACTACGGCCAATTTGGGAATGCCAGTTAACCTAACCTACATGTCTTTGAACTGTGCGAGGAAACCGGAGTACCCGGAGGAAACCCCGCAAGCACAGGGAGAACATGCACACAGAGACGGGAATCGAACCTGGCCGGGAATCGAACCCGGACCCTGGAGGTGCAAGGCGACCTTTTGATTCCTTAACATTTGCCAATTACGCATTAATAATGTGTGATTTGATGATTAATTGCTTACTAGCTTGGTAGACATAATAGACATTTGATAGACATTTTTTGTTTCAGACAGCAAATTTCATACTGTGAATCAACTATTTATAAGTTAGGTGTCATTTGAGGTAAATAAAATGTTTACAAGTGTAAACAAAATATTAGTTTTACAAGATTTCTGCAAACCACAAATATAGTCCTATGCAAATGTTTGACTACCCATGGACAAAATTTTGTGACTTTTACTTTTTAAGCAACTAGAACTTGAAACTATTTTCAAAAGGCATAAAATCAAAAGATAAAATGTTTTTTTCAACATTTAAACAAGATTAGTACGAGTAGGTTATTTTTGTACTTTTTAAGTGTGCCTCTAGGCACACCAGGATGTCTGCATTCTCAAATACTGTTTACCAAGGTTTCAGATTTTAATTAACATGTTAGGGCTAACTTTAAGGCCCGGTGGTTGTACAAGGACCACACATGTTTCACTAGCTGCTGAGAAAGGGGGGAACATTTAATACCCAACATCATCAATAAATTTAGCACTGCCAAATTAAAAGTAAAATTTAATGAGGCTCCAAGGATATTCACTGTAGATAGTGCACGAGAGCATAGGAGCGTATATAATAGCTCAGCAGGGTTGCATTTAATAACAAGCGTGCTTGTGAAACATTCAGGAATGTATTAAAGTAGAACAGTTTAAAGAAATGTCTATGTTTTTGAGCCCTCTCATTTTTGAAAAGGATATCCCTGCTGTGATCTCTCATGTGGTTGTGTATTCTTACACCAGGTGAGGAGACGCAGAATATGGGAGAAAATTTAAGATTGATGGTTGCCATTTACGACTGTCTGGATAAAAGCTATTTGCAAACTAAAAATATTAGTCGCGTTGGTGATCATTTTATTCACCATCAGGAGCCATCTTTGTGTTGTTCTCATATGTATAACGTTACATTTTATACATTGTTCATGAGTATCCTCTGCTAAAGATATCACCATAAATCATCCACATGCCTTCTATTGTGTCTTGTGGTCCACAAGAGCAGGAACTAATCAGGACAGTGTATTCGGGAGATCGGTTCACCTTCTACTTACTTAAATCATTTACTTCACAGTAATATAAATTTTGACCAGGGTGCCATTGTATTTGTTCTACTGTATATGTTTTTTTTAATGTAGTGTTACAGAGTATACCTGTTTAAAAGCTTTTTTTATTTGTTGTTAAGTTTTTCAGATGTTCAGGTTTGAAGTTCACCTGCGAATCACAGATGACACAGGAGAACATATTCAGCATGTGACAAATTCACCGGGTGATACCGAAGGATTTCTCCTGTCATCACTGTTTGAAAGCAACAAGAATGTTGTAGTTGCAGGTCCAAGTCCTCTGTCTAGGTTTAACAAGGATCCTTTCAACCTAAACTCACATTCCACATCTGTTCTGTCAAGTATTGTGAATGATGATCTGTGCTATTCGCTTATGGACAATTTAGTATCTTGTGCAACTGAATGTCTCAATGATAAAGAAGATGTATGTGTAGAAAAGCAGAGTGGCTGGAAGCACAGGTTTGAGTGGAACTTTCATACAGGCTTAGAGAGTAGAGTAGATGAAGAATGTGTAAAAAATCTTTATGGGAAGGAGGTTCAGAAACAAAATGATTGTTGCACAGGACTGGAATGTAATTTGTCCCGGTTAACATTCAAAAGTCAATGTTCTGATAGCGAGTTTAGCTGGGGCAGCTCAGACAGTTCCTCATTAGATAGGGAGGGAGAGGATAATGATGGGCTCTGGGATCTTCTCAGGATTTCCAACGATCCATATCACCCATTACACTTCACAGCATGTATTTCCAGTGGAGCTGCAAATAGACAGAGGACACAAACTGGATCAAGTCAGCAAAAAAATGAGTTCACATCAACACCATCTAGTGTGTCATGTTGCTCAGATTCTAGTGAGCAAGGAAACATGGAGACTGTTAACTCAGAAGATGAAGAGGAGGCATTGTGGAAGTCTCTGTCTCGGGATGATGACCCTTACCACCCACTGAATTTTAGAGCTCCTCTAAACTGTGCACACATGTTTACAGATACCCATGAGAAAAGTCCTAAAATATCCAGAGACCCTACAGGCACTAGATGTCTCAAGCCTTTTTTGATGCAGAAGCAAGTTATCAGTCATCGGTGTCCTCAGTTGTGTGTGGAAAATCCAGCTAAAGTGACCTGGAAAAGGCCTATAAATAAGACTGTCGATGCCAGCATGAGAAAGAAAATTTCTACTGTAAAAAGGGTAATAATAATATTATACATTTATTAAATGTATCATAGTGAGACTTTGATTCAGTATGGGTTATTGTATTTAGTAGTGGAATTGCATAAACTAAAGTCATGCAAATAAAAAATGGTATATTTGGAGGAAGAAAACAACAACAAAAAAATTATATAGGTGCGAATGCACTTAGAGTATGATGGGGCACATGACTGTTCTTGGAATTGCAATGAAACTCGTCACATTCAAAACCTAGTTGAGAACTATTTATCATGCACATTTGACCAAAGTGTACTTACTTGTATGCACAAATGCTTTATTAAAGCATCTTTTGCTTGTAAAACAACACTTTGTCTTTTTGGGTAGGTCAGCATCTCATTTTGGAAAGGACTGCATATAGCATGGAAAACAAGTATTTGAACTTATCAATAATTATCTCCAACTTGACTGGAGCACCAGTCCTAGCTTAAAAGAAGCAGTCCCATAGCATGATGCTGTGATCAAAAACTTTTTTCTCAGTAGACCATAATACAATTTTGTAACATGGAAAGTCCTTGTACCTTGTAAAGTCACTGTAGTGTCCAACTTTATCAGTTTGTTAATGATAACGCATGATCCTGAACAGAGTAATTCAGAGGAAATTCATTTATAACCCTCTCCTTTTTAGTATCTTTTGAAAATGAATGACATGAAATGATAATGACAGGAAGTCCTACAGAAAAAGCTGATATTTATGTGGATTAGACAGCTTCATTCATGACAGGTGCATAAAAATGTGTTTAAACATGGTTTTGCATTTGATTGGTTAATTTTGAGCACAGTCACATGGCCCATTATGAAAGGGTTTGCAGATAGGTCATTGTAAGGTTTTTTTTTCCCCAAATTTTTTTACCTGTTTTTCACATTTCAATTTTGTTGTTTTTTAAATTAAACATGGGAAAAAATCTGATATGATTGTTTTTGGCTTATTAAGTTTTAATTTGCTTATTCGCTGTTCTTTTTCTGATTAAACCTCTTTATTTAGTTAATCTTATTTTGTTGCAAGCACAAGCAAGTTCTGTACTGACACATACTGCCTGACCAAAAAAAGCTGCACACAATAATATTTTTCTCAACCAACTTTGGCTTTGATTATGGTCCTATGTGGTGACCAGTTAATCTGTTAAAATAATTAATGTTTTCATGTTTTCACAACCAGTCTTTCGGAAATTGAGCCCAATGATGGCATTGTTGTCTGTGGCATAATGGAAGTAAAAAAACCCATTATGGAATAACCTGGTCATTCAATATATTCAGGTAGTTGAGTTAATATATGATTTTTATTATTGACCTGATGAATTTCATGTGGAAAAATCATGTGAAAATGCTCTTTTGTTCAGTACCAAATATAGAAATTTGTTTACTGGCAGTTTTTGTTTTTGTCATCGCTGTCTTGTAAGATTTTTTTCCGACTACATCAGGTTATTATTGCCACTCCAGGCTTTAATAATGTGTCAGACAGATCTTTAATTTCAGTGCTTTTAGCAACCTCCTTAGGGCTTATTTCTGTTTCTTTGTTTTTGCTTGAAGCAATTTAACCCATCTGGGGGAGGGGGGGCATATATATGTATATATATTACACCCCTCTTTTAATTCTGTGTTCACTTTTGATCATAGTGGGTCTTAGCATTAGGCAAATACAACCTCAGATGAGCAACAAAATATAAGTGTGCCATTATTTATTAAACAGAAATGAACCCTGATTTAAAAAAAACATGTGGGCAATACTAATTACCTTTCCTGCTTCCACAGGATTTAGAAGGGTAAGTTGTAGCCAGCAAATCATCAATGCTTTATTAACTGATCATTAGCAGATATAAAGTCCCCTATAAAAGTTTGTCAGTTTGTTGGTCTGGAGCATACAGGTTTGTGTTAACACAATGTCAATAGCTAATGACATAAGCAATGTCCTTAGAGAAGAAATTGTTGCAGCACATTAATCTGCAAAGGGTTATAAAGCAATTTCCATACAATCTGGAGTACAACGTTCAACAGTAAGAAAGATTTTTTACAAGTGGAAAGCATTCAAGACGGTTGCCAGTCTTTTCAGGAATGCACAACCCAAGACATTCACCTTTGGGTCAGACCATACAATGCTCAGAGAACTACAAAAAGACCCAAGCGCTACATCTTAGATACTACAGGCCTCATTGAGCATGTTAAATGTTAAAGTTCATGACAGCACAATTACAAAAAGACTAAAAAATTATGGTTTGTTTGGAATTGTTGCCAGGAGAAAACCTTGTCTAAAAAGAACATGGAAGCACGATTGAGGTTTGCAATACCGAACAAGCCACGAGGCTTTTGGAACTGTCCTATGACACATGAGTCCAAAGTTAAGTTGTCTGCCCAGTTCCATGTTTAGCAAAAGCCAAACAGTATTAAAGCAGAAATACTTTATACACACTGTCAAGCAAGTTAAATGGGTGGTGATTTAGGTTTATTTTGCAGCCACAGGGCCTAGGCACCATGCAGTCATTGAGTTGACCACGAACTCCTCTGTACAACAGAGTATTTTAGAGGAAAATGGGAAGTCATTTGTCCAACAGCTAAAGCTTGGTCATAATTGGGTCATGCAACAGAACAACTGTCAGAAGCATGCTAGTAAATCTACATCAGAACAGCTGAAAAAAAAAAAAGAATCAAGGTTTTGCATTGGCCTAATCAAAGTTCTCAATGAACTGAAGCAATGTTATAGAGAAGGTGTCAAGAAAATGATGTGAATTTAAAGGAAATTATGTGAGAGACATTTAGGAAACCAATACTTCTAAAGTAGGAGCGTCTGCCAAATGCCTAAATGTAAATGTAAATGCAATACTTCAGTTTATTGCAGCTAAAGGTGAGTCTACAAGCTATTGAATCATGGGTGATCTTAATATGGCTCATAGTTTTTTTTTTCTTTCAATTGGCTTCATTTTTGTTAAAAGAGGTTGTATTTGCCGAATACTGAAATCCACTTTGATCAGATCATATTTATCACAAAAACATTTAAAGAGGGGTACTAACTTTTACACCTGACATTGTGTGTCTGTGAGATCAAATGCTGTTGACATATGTCATATATTCCATATATCTCTTTCAGGTGAAATTCTCTCCAGTTGTACAAATTCACAAGATGCGAGCCTGGTCGTTTGCTCTTCAAGCATCCCGTAAGGGCCCATGGGAGGAGCATGCACGGGATAGGGACCGTTTCCAGAGGAGAATTTTGGAAACAGAGCAAGCCATTGGATATTGTTTCATGCAATCACACAGAAATAGGTTTTTGATTTATCACCAAAACACACTACTTAAATAAGCATATTCCAGCAAGACTTTTACATCATAACTGAAATTTTGGGCTGGTTTTCTTAAAAAGTTTGTTGTGTTATGCAGACATTTTCAGGCTCTAGTCTGATAACACACCTAAATGTTTTCTTTACAGTGCCTTGTTAACTAGTAATGAAAATGTCATTGTGACCGCCGTTTTACCATAAATGTGGGCTGGTGTCTATGATGAATGCCATTGTCTATGTAGGGGATCTAGATACAGTTTGGACTTATATATTTTTTGAGGAACCTTTTTTAATTGTGTATTCAAATGGTTTCTTGTTTTCATCAGAGTTTTGTAACTCTGTAACAAGAGTGTGTGTGTAAGAGAGGGGTTAAAAACAATGCATGATGAAACTAACTCCCCTGAGAAGAAATCAATTAGTGTCTCCCCTTGACACACCAGTGAAAGCACAAACCGCATAGTGCAAAAAGGAGCAATGATGTAGGCAATTTTTAAAAAAATACCTAAATAAAGCAGGTCTTTTTTGTGCAAAAAATGTAGCTTCTCACCACTGCACAGAATGTTGTTAGTAAGTAAGCTTTTGGGTATAAATTACCTGGCTATAAAATAGTCTTGTCTTTACTGTTTAATTGTAACTGTGTGCATGTGTACTACTGAGTCTCACTCCATGACTACTTATGCTATAGTGTATCTGGTTGCCAGGCAACAGAGTAAGCTGTGATTGGTGGCTCTGAAAGTGTTACAGGAGATTGCAGCAGGAACAAGTGCATTGTGGGAGGGCAGCCACCATGACCATGGTAGAGAGTGGTGAAGCCAAGAAGGTGGGAGTGCATGGGACTGGATCTCTGGAGTCTCAATTACTCTGTTCAGTCTGTATGATGCAATCAGCCGCCTCTGTGAGTTAAATACGAAAGATAGGGAAAACTCAAAGTCCCACAGGGTCCCTTCCTACTTTATTTTGGTGAAATGGTGAACACACTGTATGTTGCAATCAAGCACAAATTCATAAACAATGCTAAGTTTGATGTCCTCAACATTTTTTATTGTGTCATTGTCATAAAAAAAAAAACAGATTAAATATCAGATTAAATATTTAACATAGTATTTATTAGGTTCGTAGCTTAGGTAATTTTTCTCTGTCTAATTGAAAGCAAGTCTTGAAGATATTTTGTTACACATGCAAGGGTGATTATAAGATAAAAATCAATGAAATCCCTCAGAACACATGCTCCTGATCCACCCTGACTACACAGGAAATAAAGAAATATGTGGTCAGTTTAGGAGAAAATATTTTATATAGTTTACAATCAAATATTTAGTTTCTAAATAGTTAAATGTGGTTTCAGTGTGAATTCATCGTTTATACTAAATTAACAAGTATGTAATCTATTTTGAATGTTGCATAAGTAATGTTGCCATTTTACAGACCTAGAGTTCTGGGTCTGACCTTGTGACCTTTATAGGGATTGATTTTATTGGGGAAAAAATGCTGGCTATACCAAAACTAATAGTGTTAAAGGCAACTCCATTCATGTCCATGGATTGAATGTACACATTTAAATAACTAAATAAATTTAAGGAACTTTTTTGAGGCATACAATTAAAAAGCTATAGACAGCAAATGAAAAGAGCTCTGGCACCATTCATGGGCCCTAGGAGCACTGTCCTCTTTTTAATATTAAATTGTTCCAATGAAAATTTTATCATGGGTTAAGTGTGTTCACATGATGGGAAGATGTGGCATAACCTGTGCTTGAGGGGTTATTTTAAGCAGCGGTCAAAAATACCCATACGAACGGCTGCTAACACCGTACGAAAGATTTTTTTAAAGCATTTCCTACGTTCTTCTTAAGGCTGCCTTATAAGAAGAGCCAGGTCGATGGTCTTGGCCAAGATTTTCTTCGAACGCAGTATGAATTCCACTCTTCGAATTCCACTTTAGTAGTGCCTAGGTAGTAGAACAACCTAACAACAACAATGTTCGTGGATCGTTTAGATTCCAAAGGCATTTCCGGAAGCCCGTATTCCTACGGTGGCTGTAAGTATGCCGCAAGAACTCATTAAGTTGGTCATATGAGTGTCTTACGGTGTTTGTGACATTCTTACAGGGGCCGTATAAAAGCCACGTGTGCGCCGTACAATTTCTCTTTTTCTGCTGAGAGAACTTTTCTGCATCTTGCAGGCAGCGATCTGTGTTTTTTAATTTACAATATTTGCAAAGATCATCAAGTGATCTCTTGTGCTCTTCTTGCTGCAGCTGAACCAAAGCAGCAGCTACAACTGCTAGACTTCTACAACCTTCTCCTTTGTCTTGCAACTGCAGCTGCTGAAGATGCAACTGCAATCTTCTTGGCATCAATTTCCACAAATTTTCTAGCAAGAGAGAGAGTGAATAGCCCCCACTTCATATACCGCAACAAAATGTGCCCACAGGCAGAAGATGTTTCTACCAACTACTTGAGAGTGCCATAAGTTGCACATATGGGTGCCATACGACCACCTATGGAAAAAATCTTTCGTAAGATCGACTTATGTAGGCTGTAGGAAGGTACTGAGGCAACCTTAAGGTGAATGTAATAATTCTATGGCCACTGTACAATAGAAAAGTAAACTTTCTTCCTCAAGAATACCTTAAATTGTTTTAAAGAATTTAATGACAGCTGTACCAACTTCTTAAAGAGTCTGTAGAAAACTATGATCGCGCCACAAATGTCAGAATCATAGGAACAGGAAGCTTTCTACAAACCTGCCGTTCATAAGATCTGTGACCGAGGTTTGCAAAACTATCTGATGGTAAGTAGATACAATTCATAAGACATTACTTATAGACTACTTATATACTTCATAAGACTAACTTTAGAATTGCTGTTTAACAAAGTTCCAAAAAATTCTAAAAAAGTTCCAAAAAATATTTTGAAAGGTTGCACAAAATGTAGCATTAAGCATTAGTGAACCTATGTGCTATGGCCAGAGTAATCCAAAACCAGGAATTTTATACTAATACAAATTATTGACATGCTTAGTGCTCTAACAGCTAGTAGTCCTCTTCTAGCAGCTAGTGGGCTCTTCTGAAGATTAAAGAAAACCTGGTTGTCTAGAAGAGTCTGCTCTTTTGGTTTTGGAGACAGGTCAGTGTGAAATGCTGAATTGGATTCCGGCATAGAACAATCCCCAGTATGACTGCAGGAGTTTAGCCATTTTCAGATATTTCAGGATTTTGTGATAAAGGAAGATAAGGAAGGGGTAAAGGTCATCTGTAGATCACCCCCTCTAAAACCCTCTTTAAAATCAATTCAAGTTTGTGAAGCTCGCTGTTACGATCGGCATACAGTAATTACTTTCAGCAAATGAACAATATATTTCTTTCATTCCTTGAATAATGCCACTGGATAATGGGGCTAACCCCATCTCTGAGAAAACTCCAAAGTAAACAGTTTTAATGGGTCGACACACCTAAAATACACTTCATTTCCACTAATGGAGGCCTGCATGAAGGACGTCCTGCTTTATCATGTTCTAAGCACAACCTGGATCTCTAAGCGCACGTGCGTGCGCACACACACACACACATACACAAAATGGTGAAAAGAAATGGTGATTGATTTTTGGAAATAACCCACCTTCCCATCAGACCCTTAAAATCAACAGCCACACAGTTCTTCAAGAACCAGTCCTTAAATGAGAAATAAGTAATAAAATTAATCAGGAAGGCTTATCATCAATAAGTATGTTTTTTTTTTACCTCAGGGTCCTCCAGACCAGATTACAACAAGTTATATAGAAAATAGGAAAGCTGCCTGCCCAGCAACAGCTGTCAATTCATAATTTGCATCAGATTTGGATCAAATAAGGATCAGCTATAACATGACAGGTGACATGATTAACATAAATGATCTTACTACAATATATCCTCTCTAGGGGTAGAATATATTAGGTAGCAAATCAACATTCACTTCTCAAACCTGTTTTGTGTTTAAGCAGGGAAAATGCAAGTTTAAGGATCTAAAGTTACAGTATGGCTTAGATAACAGCAGATCTTGTAGGTTTGTTGCTGGGATGCAGAGGGTAAGAGAGAGAGAGATTCTGTATTTATAACTTCATGAAATTGAATTAGAATTATTTAAATTGTGGGCAAAAAAGTTAGAACTACTCTAATATTGCATCATTTAGAAACAAGTCGCAATTAAATTAAAACTTTTATATGTATATCAAAATTAACGAGGCAGCACAGTGGTTTAGTGGTTACTGTAGCACTGTGGACTCGCACTTTCAGGGCTGAGGATTGGATTTCTGCCTCCTGTTTGTGGAGTTAGCATTTTCTTCCCGGGCTTAGTGGGTTTCCTTCGGGTACACTGGTTTCCTTTCAGAATCCAAAGACACGCATTCCTAAAAGTTGCCCGTAATGTGTGGGTGTGGTTGTGCGTGCCTGGCGATGGATTGGCACCCTGTCCAGGGTGTACTCAACCTCATGCCCAGGCTCCAGAAGATGAATGAATAAATGTATTTAGCAAATGGACAAAGTGGTTTTAAAGAAAAATATAAATGGTTATGTTCAAAAGTTCGTAACCCTTCTTTAAATTGTAAGTGTTTTTGTGTAAAAATATAATAAAAATCATCTGATCATAGTGGGTCTTGGTATTAAGCAATTGTATCATCAGACGAATAACATCATATAACTTTTTTCACCATGGCATTATTTATTTAACAAGTAAGTACTTGTACTACAGATGTTACTTAACCAGAATTGAACTTCCACAGTTGCGGCAGAAGGAAACGGCAATAAAGATTTGCGTTTGCTGGCTTTACGCCACTAGGTGGCACTATAACCACAGACTGAGGCCTCAGGTCTTAGTTCATTTTTTCAAGCGTTAATGAGCTGCAGCTCATCGGCAACTGCACATGATACTGTAGCATATAACTTCAAGCCAAACGTAATTAAACGAACGCATAATCACAGTTCCAAAATTACATTACAAATTTAGAATTTAAATTAAATAGTTATTTCTTGTTTACATCGAATTTAACGGACGTAAACATCAACACAGTGAGAGACTCTAGATTTTATCATGTATAATTAGAAAATCCACAAAAGTGAGAATGGAAAGTGAGAATGGATTGTGGATAATCTAGATTCTTACGAATTATGTACAGTAGCACCTCAGATTGCGAGTAATGCTGGCGGGAATATAATGATAGAAAGAAACATGTACATGAAAGATAATATAATGTAATGCAATAATGCAGATCAAATATAATACACCTGTCCATAAATAAAAAGGAATATTTAGACCTTTCCGCAAAATATATTTCACTTAAATATCACAGATTAAAACAAGGAAAGAATCACGTGTTCTTGTTTTAATCTGTGATATTTAACTGAAATATATTTTGCGGGAAGGTTAAATATTCCTAAGCTGCAATTCATTGTGATGCAGACAAAAGGTCTAGGAAGGAAATGTAGACATCAATTTTCGTTATTTTACTAAATCTGAATATATTCAGTAAATGTATGAATTACACTCGAAAAGTATCAAATCCAACTATCAAATCTGATTTAACTGCTACCATTAAACATTTAATTTTTATTTATTTTATGTTTTGCTGGTGAAAGAAAATTAGACAGAGACGTCTGCTCGGTCTTGTTAATTCGTTTTAAACCACCCAATTCTGCCGATTTCCCCATCAGAGAAACGGGTTTGATAACTTCACACCTATCGTGAATGAAAGGTGAGAGGAGGGATTACAGTAACTGGGTCCGCAGGTGTTCACCTCGTAGCGCGCTGTCCTGTTGTATTCAGCAAGTAGACTATATATTTGTTTGTTGCATTTCTGGTGGAGTATGTCTGCATTTTTATCGATAAATCTGCTCTTTACATTTGAACAGAAAATAATTGTGAGCTGGTAGGCACACTTAAACAGCTGAATTAAATGCTTTTTCAATGTCTATACTACCATATCATATATTTGTGTTTAATACTGCTTTATTACAGTTTGTAATTTCTCAGATATTTTCAAGTGAATTTTAATCACTCTAAACACAAACCATGATTTTTTTTTATGCGATAAAAAAAAACTAGTTATTGTATTTGGTTTCAAGACATCCTTAATTTACCATAGTTACCTTAGTTTACCAGGGAATAATTGATAATTAGTGTTTATATTTTGACTCACCTCAAATATGGATAATCATCTGAAACATGCAGCTTTACATGGCCACTTGCTCTAACGTTAACCTAGAACAATGCTTATGTTTAATGTTTATGCTAAATAGTAGTGCACGCTCAAAAAAATGAACCGAAACTCTGTGTATACTTGCCTCACAGACATGAAAAATATATACTTATAGAACGGGAAATTGCTTAAATAAACGAATGGAAAAAAAATTTCGTGAGGTATTTAGCATGAAACGTAAATATACTGTAGGCGCATCCTCTGCAGCTGAAATTTCAGTCTTCTTCCCAAATGTCCCTTTGCGCCATCTGGCGGTCATTTCAGGGATGACTTTAACAGGCGACTGATTTCAATTCAGTTCAATTCAATTTAATTCAATTTTATTTGTATAGCGCTTTTAACAAGTGTCATTGTCGCAAAGCAGCTTTACACAATCAAAATAATTATTTAAGTTTGTATGGAATGTGAATGTGTATGAATCAAATGGTCAGATAGTCCCTAATGAGCAAGCCGAAGGCGACAGTGGCAAGGAAAAACTCCCTGAGATGGCAATAGGAAAAAACCTTGAGAGGAACCTCAACAGGGAACCCAACCGTCTTTATGGTAGAGTGAAACCGTCCCCAGTCACTGGACGCATCCCAAAGAGACGCACGGGGCATCCATGTGACGAGATCTCCAACCAGAAATGGGGCACCAGGATGAGTCCAGAGGGAAGAGGGAGTCTGGAACACTGGCATCCGAGGAACGGCATGTGTAGCTTGACAGAGAGAGAGAAAGAGAGGGGGGGAGAGAGAACAGGAGAGGGGAGAGCAGAAGAGGAGAGATAACAGTTAGGTATGGTCACAGTCACATATTGTATAAGGTGAATGTATATTTAGTGCAAAGTGCAAGAAGGGACTCCGACAGGACTAACTATAACAGCATAACTAAAAGGGAGAGCCAGAAGGAAACAGATATGAGGGCTCCCTGAGATGTAAAGCAACCAACCAATCACCTCACCGTCAACAAACCGATCAATGAGATTGGGAAAGACAGCATCTAATCATACCAGTTCACCATAATACTCTACGCCCATGAGTCCCCCAGATCTGCTCCTTTACCTAAGGCAAATCTTTTTACAAAAATGCGTGGTTAAATAAATAGGTTTTTAGCCTAGACTTAAACACTGAGACTGTGTGTAAGTCCTGAACACTATTTGGAAGGCTATTCCATAACTTTGGGGCTTTGTAAGAAAAAGCTCTGCCCCCTGCTGTAGTTTTCATAATACACAGTACTGACAAGCAGACTGCATCCTATGATTGTAGTAGGCGTGACGGATCATAAGCAGTTCACTCAGATACTGCGGTGCGAGACCATTTAATGCTTAATATGTCAAAAGTAGTATTTTAATGCGAAATTTCACAGGGAGCCAATGAAGTGAAGATAAGATAGGGGTGATGTGCTCATAGCTTCTGGTTCTAGTGAGGACTCTAGTTGCTGCATTCAGAATGCTTGTTCATGCACCTAGTTGAACAAGACATTAAGGCGTTACAGTAGTCCAACTTAGAGGTGATAAAAGCATGAACTAGTTTTTCTGCATCATTTAGTGACAATATATTCCTTAACTTGGCAATATTTCTTAGGCGAAAGAATGCTATCCTGCACTGTAAAAAATCCAACTAGTAAAATGTTGGCATAATGAGTATTTAATGGTAATCTGGACAATAAGACATGAAAAAGCTGACTGAACTAGTGAAAACTCGCTGGGTCAACTAAGGTTTAATTACTGAACAGACGTTCTAATGCAAGTTAAGACGCACATTGGTTGGTTGGTTTGTTCGGAAGTTGGCGCATGCGCGCTGATACGTTTCTGAAGTTGGCGCATGCGCGCTGATACGTTTCTGAAGTGGCGCATGCGTGTTGGGTGCAGCGGGTATTTTGAACGTCATCTGGATTAGTAGCCCGTTTCTCCATCTCACAATGGACAATTTCCTTTAAACTTTGGTAAGTGCATATATTTATATCGAAGTCCGTTGTAGAAATTGTGTTAACATAAATGAGCGTTATTATATGGCGTTCTTTGCGAAGTACATATAGCTTGGTGCAGTTGTTTATTTAACGTGAGACAGTGAGAAAGATGCAAATCTTCCTGTAACCTGAGTTACTACAAACAATATATTTTGTATTATTTTAAGTTTACTACGTTTATTTGTTATTTATTACATGTGTTGCATATTATGAAATATATTTAATTATATTAGAAATATTACATTTAGAATTTAATATTATTTAATTATTATGTACAGCACATGATTATTTTCTCTATATCCCTGCATGTGTGATATTTGATTTATTGGTTATGTTAAGAGGAACTAACAAGTTACCTGCCTGGGGTTTTCCATGGGACAGGTGAGAGTGTGACACGGTGTGAGAGAAGCACACGAGGGCAGTTTGTATTCTGTCTTGCCGTTTGGCTTAATAAAATAAGTTGTTGCAAACTTAACTGTAGCCCACTTATTACTCACAGCCAAAGAGACTGGAGAAGAGTAAGACAAGTCTAGAAAGTCGGTTTACATTCATATTAACTCTTCAACACTTGTTACTTAAAATATGCAGTATTTGCACCACGAATGTGTTTGTTATCTTTGCATTTAACAATGCAGTATTTTTAATGATTTAAAGAAAGTATGAAGTTAGGGCAAAAAATAATGCTTGTTATACCTTACTAGTTTACTTTTTTATGTAAGACTAAGACCCCCCCACCCCCCCCCCCCCATTTCATTAAATATAATGAAAAAAAGTAAAAAGACTATTGAATATTTCCTAGCAAACCTATAATTGGTCAGACTAGCTCTTAAAACAGTGTGCACTAACGTTCAAAAGTTTGAGATCTGTATTATTTTTTTTAGTTTTTAAAAGAGGTTTATGTTAATCAATATAAAATACTACATTTATTTAATATAGTAAAACTGGAATAATGTGAAATAATGTTAGGCTTAAAAATTTCTGTTTTCTACTGGAATGTACTGTACTTAAAACTGTAAATTATTGCTGTGACATTAAGCTGAATGTTCTGCATCAATACTTAAGTCTTTAGTGTCACATGGTCTGCAGAAATCCCTCTAATATGAGGATCTGATCATGGGAAAATGTCTTGATATTTTTGTATAGAGAGTTATAGATTTTTTTGCCAATTTTAATAATAATAAGAATGTTAGCATATAAAAATGTCTAATATTGTCATTCAGTCCTGGGGGGAAAAGTTATTGTTTCCACAAAACTCAATTAATGTTTCTTGATCATTATGAATGAATTAATGAAATAGTGATTTCTGACACTGAAGACGGGAGTAATGATGCAGAAAATACAGCTTTACATCACAGCAATAAATAAAACAATTTAAATACATTCCAATGGAAAAAAAGCTGTTTTTAATTGTAATATTTCACATTATTCCTGTTTTTAACCTTTAATGTAACCTTTAAGAACATACTTCGAGTTCAGTTAGATCTGCTCTGAAGCACAGTTCTTCTCTTGGAAAACATATAAGAAATAGAGCGATTTTATTTTTCCCCTTACAGAAAGATTAGATTCAAGCTTTAGCAGCCATAGAACAAGAAAACATAAAAATAGCACCATCAAAGATTTCAGATTAATGCATAAGGAATCAGAGAAAATCTTGAATGAAGCAGAACTTGAGCTGAACAGTGAACCTGAAGCTGGGACTTGTGCACATGTAGAATTGAAAGAAACAGACATAGAAAAATTTGATGCTGAGACACTTGAGCACAAACCTGAACATCTTTTTTTCTATGCAAACAGTATTGCATATTTCAAAATCTTTCTCTCATCATTAGAGTCTAATGTTAAATGTTATGAATACCTGAAAGTTTATCAAAAGTGACAATGCATAACATTAGCGCCCTTTTTTTAGACTTCAAATATTGTGGCTCACTGAATGAAAACTGTCCTGGAAGATCTCAATGTGTTTATCCGTGATGGATTATCTGCACTATTCAGAACATGTCTGGTGATTATGTTGCATTGATTCTCTGCAGGCACTTTGACAAAAATACGGCTGTTAATATTTGTGTTGACATTATTAAGATATTTTAATTCTTATTCATTTGAACTCCGGCTCTTATTTTACTTTATCTGATCATCTCAAACTTGTATAGCTCAGAGACAACTGATTTTAAGGATTTATGAGGTGTTTCCTTCTGTACATTTTGTCTAGATTAATCTAGTAGGATCCAAAACTTTCATGGAACAAAAAGAAATATAACAACAGAAAAGATGGATGTCAAAAGTGAATTTTTGTACTCTTTATTACATTAGGGCAGTACTCCTGATGGCGGACAGACCAGAGGGATGAAAGTGGGAGTTCCTATTGTGATTAAAGATGATGATTCCCCTACGACTTTGACCAGTGTCATAAACTTTACTCTTGTGTTGGAGGAAGAGATTGTCTTGCAAGATGCTCCAGATCTGCAGTCTGCTGTTGCTTAACAGTTTGGCCTTTGACCTGTTTGACTTGGATTTCAGTACCAAAAAATCAGAAGTACACTTTTGAGGTGATTGAGAAGGTGTTCATGGAATTGGGCACTCACTGCTCTGCAAGGGTACAATCCCTTAAGACTTAACTTCTGCTATGACTTTGCTTTTGTGAGCTGTTTTCAGACTTCAAATTATTATTATTATTATTATTATTATTATTATTATTTTGTACTCTTTTCCTTGTTTTTATAAATTTATACTGCAAAAGGCATCTTGCCATGTTTCTTTTAGTTTACTTTTATTTGAAAGTCAAAGAATGTGGTTGTAGTGTGTTCCTTTTGGTTTAAAATAAAATTTGGAAGAAACTTTTAAGCATTCAGTTACAGCTTTTTTCATTACATTGTATTACATGTTAATAAAAAAAAACCTGCTTCACATAGGAGCAGGTCATAGCACATATCTTGAACCCAAAATGTGACAAGTTCACATTTATTAAATTAATAAGTCTTTGAAACTATCAAAATAGTTTTAACTTAACATAATATAATATTAACATAACATGAATATAAGTTGGGAGACCTTACTCAGTAAATTTCAAGGCAACTTCCTGCACAGCTTTTTTTGAATTAACTCCACTTTTAACCCAAGTTGTTGATTTAACTCAAAATGTCAAGGCAACTTGATGCACAGCTTTTTTGAGTTAAGTCAACAACTTGGGTTAAAAGTGGAGTTAACTCAAAAAAGCTGTGCAGCAAGTTGCCTTGAAATTTTGAGTTATTTTGATTTTATTTTTTTACAGTGTGCTGATTTTAGCATTCCGCAGAAATTATATAGCATAAATGTTAACTGCTAAATAGTTTGCCATTGATAGGGGGCCCCATCGGTAATGGGTTCATGACTGTCATGGAAGCACCAGGCTTCACCCTCAGCTTTCGTTCCCAATCACCTGAGTTCTGAGCACATACCTGAATCACGTTATCACCACACCTCATATACACCTCACTTCCCTACGTCTCGTTTCAATCCAAAATTTATGAAAAAATTTTCCTCGTCTTGTGGAACATTCGCAAACCAGGTTACTCACAATCCAAGTTTCACTGTAGTATATATATATAAAATATATAGTACTGAAATGAATAGATGAACAATACCTTGTTGTCATCTGTAAGTTTATTTCTCCTGAAAGACTATTAGTGTTGATTTACCGTGGTATGTGTAATGTAAGTGTTCCAAATGTGTGCGCATTGCCTTGCTGTAGACAGTGTTTATATCATTCATGCAGATACTTAACCAGGATTCCCGGAACAAAGGTTGCTGCAGACTCCTGAAAAAGGAAACAGTTTGCTCGCATAATGCAGGCACAGTTCATGGCGGATCTTCACAGTTAAAGACATGCTCCTTTTACATTCTCCACAAGTAGCCATCAAGTGGTGTCAGGAGAATGGGACAGGTATGGTAATGAATTGTTCTGCCACATATTTCAAAGTCCATCTACAAATGCATGTCCAAGATGCGCGAGTTTCAGTTACTGTATATTTTGGCGCATATAGTATTTAAGCTATTTATAATTTTCTCAGTCGCATTACACTACATATATTTTAATAATTAAAGCTCTTTTACTTAAACAAAAAACAAATGCCACTGTAGTCTGTAAAGGACACTATACACACATTTAGAATCCCTAAAGTCTTGACTACATCCAACTCCAAAGAAAAAAGTCAAGTGATCTGGTTTTATTCAAACTTTTATTGTTAGTTACGAAGCCATCATATAAAGAAAATACCTAGGAATCTAGACTTAACCCTGGCAATGCTTTAGAACAATAAAATGTGATCAGTGGGAACAATAAAATATCAGTCAGCACTTAATTGCTTGTGAGATTTAATTCAGCAGGGCTGGGCTTATGTCAGACTAATGTTTAAAATGACATCAGACCATTAAGTCCATTTGCTGACCTTTGGCCTGTGTTTTCTCTTTTGTAATGACAGATGATTAATCAAACCCTGTACTAGAATCATGCCTTTCATCAGAAACCAACAACTGAAGGACGCTATTGCTGGTGGATGAACCCCAGATGTCCATAAATATGTTAAAGATAATCCATCTATTCCTAACCCCTCCCAATTAGGTAAGACATTGGTCCCTTTGGCCTGCTTACTTTAACAAGCATACAGGCTGCACTAAAAAAACACACAGAAGTGATACAACATGGCCTTACACCTAGGTAGTTAATTAGTAATAAGATCTGACTAAAAGCTATGACTGTACTTGCTAGTCAAAGTTTTACAGATAAGTATTTGTCACTCATTCGAAGAGGAAACAGAATGAGTGAGCCATTATTTCTTTGTCTGCTGTGTACTTTATTAAGTTGTTATTATCTATGAAGACTAGAGGGGACAAGAGATTTTATAATCAAATTTTCTCCTGCAGTGAATACTGACAACATGGAATTGAAAAATGTAATTCAAAGTAATGAACATGGAGTGGACAACCTTGGATTTGAGGTTCAGGTGGGTGCTTTAGAAAATTTGCATTTGCCAACATAGCCAGTATTTTAATGGTATTCTTTGCCCATTTACAATATTATAACTTGTCAGCATCATTGTGGGTCTAGGAGGAAATCATATCAAATCACAACAGTGAGATAGCAGAGACGGCGTCTGAAAGAGAGTCCAAATCATTTGTAAGGTCTGTATGTAATAGGTTACAGTCTATTGGAACATATTGTTGAAGCGTTTTGAAAATGCCACAACATTTGGAAATTGAAAGTAATATAAAATAACAATTAATACAAACATGGAGAACATAACAATTGTATCTTGTTTCTGTAGCAAAATATTCAAACCAATCATAGCTATTGAAAACTTTGTGAAGACTCACTCTCAAATCTTCAAATACATTGGCCTGGGGATACTTGGTGCAGGTAGCAATGGCAAATCATGTCACTGCATTAATGTCACTGGATTCCTGTAATCCAAAGATAATTTTTTGATGTATTCTGTTTTACAACACAGGATTTGTGGCATACTTTGTTGCTGCCTGCTGGCTGAACTTCCAGAGAGCCATTGCTCTTGTTGTCCTTACCAGTGTGGCAGTGTTTTTCACATTATATGAACTTGTGAAGAGGTTCAAGGGAGACACTATAAGAAACTTACTAAAGCCCACTGTTAGATGCTTCAATGCCAACATCAGATGGATAAAATGGTAAATTGTGCTTTAAACTTTGAAAGTGAGACACTTACTTTACCTTTGAACTAGACAATTATTCATAACCTTTCCTAAATTGGAAAATATATTGGTTTACTTGTTCCCTGCCTTATATATATACATATATGTTAAAGATTGAAATGCAACAATCTTGTTTTCTTTTCTTGATATGTTACAGGGTTTTTATATTAGTAGTGGTAGGACTATTGGTGGCCTGGCTGGCAGTTGACACATGGCAAAACCCAGAGAGGCTAATTTCATTTGGTGGTGTCTGTCTGTTTATCCTTGGGTTGTTCATCTTCTCTGCAAAAAGATATGCAGTGAGCACTGATATCAGAATCTTATTTAAATATACACATATTAATGACTTTTTAAACATTAAATCAAGATGTTTAATTCATAATTGCATTACACATTACACTCATTTTTTGTCATTTGATGCTGTTATCTAAAGAGCATGCTACAGTATTATCATACATTCATCCAAAGAGTAAAATATCAAAACGTAATCATAAACAGAAAGACTGATGTTAGATTAAAGAAAGGTCTATGGTGCTCAAGGCTATGACTTCAAACACAAATTCAAAAAGTAAAGTTGATGCAAAGAAATTACAGTACAGAAATTCTGTATAAGAAATATTGTCTTAAGAGGTAGGTATTTTTACAGGAGGATACATATCTTGAGATTCTTTTCTTATCATGAGATTTCCTGGGAGTCTTATCACTCTAAGGTTGAGAGTCTAAAAAGAGATAAAATAAAAAAAGCACTGGCTTTATGATTTTATTTAACTGCTGATAGACTTACACATCAAAAAAATGCACGCACATTCTGGGTTTTTCTCCACAGGTTCGCTGGAGGACAATCTTCTGGGGGCTTGGTTTACAATTTGTCATGGGCCTGTTTGTCATAAGGACTAAGCCTGGTTTAATAGCTTTCAACTGGCTGGGAGAACAAATCAAGGTTTAACATATTATCTTAGATAAATTAGTGAACTAGCAGCTGTTAATGGTTACTGATTCTTAGCTTTTTGCTGTTGACATAAAAGTTTTAAAGGAAGTTCAAACTGAATGTTTTAAATAAAAGTGTAGGAGATAATGTTTTTCTCTTACAATATACACTGCTACAGTTACTGTAATAATGATAATAATATGAATATAAATATGGATCCACCTTTTAAAAAGATTTTTTTAGGATACACAACGGCTGGGTCTTCCTTTGTGTTTGGCAGTTTGCTCTCTTTGGACATCTTTGCATTTCAGGTCAGTAAAGAACATATTTCTGCAGAACATTTACTAAAATGCTTTTGAATTCCCTTTAAAGCAACTGAGACCTGATTCTGTTTGAATTCCTACAGGCATTGCCTATAGTAATATTTTTCAGCAGTATTATGTCAGTTCTCTACTACCTTGGTGTCATGCAATGGATTATCATTAAGGTCAGACTGACTGTAATCCTTGAGTATCTAATTTCTTTGAATTGAGAGCATTTGTAAACACTTTGTCTTTTTCTACAGATTTCCTGGATTATGCAGATAACAATGGCAACCTCGCCTACAGAATCACTGAGTGTTGCAGGGAATATATTTGTTGGACAGGTAATATTGGTATCATTTTATTGTACTAGGTAAAAATGCAGCCTATAAGATTGTGTATTAGTTATATCATATTCTAAGAATGTACATGTATTCAGTATTATTTAAAAACTCAATTGAGTGAGTTCTTTGCAATTGCCAGTGCTAAAATCTGACCTCTATGTTTGGTAATGTTAATTTGTATTTTTAATCCAGTAATCTTTTCAATTAACTTAATAATGTAAACAAAAATGTAATCATGCAAATGAATAATCTCATATGACTTCTTAAATTTGCTAAATTTTAATTTATTTAAAATTTAAATTTTAAATAAATTTTTCTTCCCCTAAAACTAAGCTTCAGCGTAAGTGGTGCAAAATATGCAGGCAGTATTTTTTTTTATTCTCAAGCCATCAGAAGAAAAAAAAAATATATATATATATATATTGCTTTTTTTTACCTTTGTCCAAACTGTCAACATATTTGCTTTTTATCTTAGACAGAAGCACCACTGCTGATTCGTCCCTATTTAAAAGACATGACCAAGTCAGAGATCCACGCTGTCATTGTTGGAGGTTTTGCCACAATTGCAGGCAGTGTGATGGGATCTTTCATTTCATTTGGGGTGAGAAATGTTGTCATTCTAAAACATGCAAATTCACAAGTATCATTTCTGGATAGTAATCAGGCATCTTTTGAACATCACTAGAGTACAGAAAATACGCTAACTATTTGCTTTAATGAAAACACCTGTGCACCTGCTTATTTATGCCATTCTGTAAGCAGCCAATCATATGGGAGCAGCAAAATGCATACAATTATGTAACATTCAAATACAGGCTCAGTTCAATTAAATTTTATTTGTATAGCATTTGGTCATATAAAAATGGTCATTGTCAAAAACAGTGTTGGGTGTAACGCGTTACAAAGTAGTGTACTCAGATTACTTTTTTGATGTAACGAGTAATCTAACGCATTAGGTCCGCCATTCAAGTACTCAGTTACTTAATTACTTTTTCAAATACGTAATCCGTTATTCAGACAATTTATGTAATCCGTGAGCCAGACAGCAGTCATTTCCAATCCATTAGTGTGTGTGTATGTGTGTGTGCTGTTATACACCTATCTCACCTATGCGGTTTGACTATGCGAGGACCGACGCACGGTAAGATGGAAACTCAATCACAGCGCCAAAACTCGCGGTGAATCATGATGAACCTTACTTATGGCCACCGCGCAAAACCGTGTAGGTGAGATAGGGGTATTAGTAGTTAACAAATTATGGGCCAAACTTCGCTGAGTGATGATGGTAGAATAATTATAAGGGTCATGACTAAAACAACATTTAATTTTCTGCAGTAGAAAAGTACACTAACTAGTTACTTTTATCAGAAAGTAACGCAGTAATGTAACTGATTACTTTCTGAAGACAGTAATTTTGTAATGTAATTAGGTACTTTAGAAAGTAACATCCCCCTACACTGGTCACAAAACAACTTTACAGAATCAAAATAAAATTATGGAAAGTGTATGAAATGTGAGGAAAACCTCCCTGAGATGGCAATAGGAAGAAACCTTTAGAGGAACCACACTCAACTGGGATCATTTGACCTGTATCAGGCAGTATATATTACATACATTGAGTAGACACTTGGACTTACATAAGTCTTTGATTTGATTATCACTTCAGTGATTTATATGTTTCAGCTTTCAAAGATTCTTTTGATTCTAACTAATGCAGTTACAGTAGGAGTTGATATGCCAAAAGATAGATTCAGTCGTAATTGATTTTACTGTTGCTGCATTCTGTTCCACAGTGTACTTTTAACACTACTGCCTACTCCTTGTGCAGGAAATATCCCTCAACAAAATTACTCCATTTAAAATATGTGATGTTACCAATACAGACCCCACATCCTCTGTTTCTTATCCTGTTAATGTAAGCACCTCAGACAATTTTTGTGCTAAAATAAAGTGCAAAAAAATATTTTCAGCACTTTATTATTGCATTGTTGCATTCCAACACAAAATTAAATGTTACATAAAAATATGTGTATGCCAGAAAAGAAGCAACAAATTATACTGTATAAGCAAACACTTTTCAGACAAAAACAAAATGGAAGCTGCTGGGTTACATGGAAAAAAGAAGTGCTTATTAAACTTAGTAGCTAATTTACTTATATGACAACAAATTGGACTTGAGACAAAGCGGTGTGATGCCAAATACTGACACTTTTATTAATCAACTTTTTCTTTTTTCTCTCATGTAATACAGTAGGATGCGTAAGTTTGGGCAGCCTTGATAATCTTCATGATTTTCCTGTATAAATTTGTTACGATAAAAAAAAGTCAGTTAAATATATCATATAGGAGACACACAGTGATATTTGAGAAGTGAAAAGAAGTTTATAGGATTTACAGAAAGTGTGCAATAATTATTTAAACAAAATTAGGCAGGTGCATACTGTAAATTTGGGCACTGTTGTCATTTTGTTGATTCCAAAACCTTTAGAACTAATTATTGGAACTCAAATTGGCTTGGTAAGCTCAGTGACTCCTGACCTCCATACACAGGTGAATCCAATCATGAGAAAGAGTATTTAAGGGGGGCAATTGTAAGTTTCCCTCCTCTTTGAATATTCTCTGAAGAGTAGCAACATGGGGGTCTCAAAACAACTCTCAAATGAGCTGAAAACCATCATGGTTTAGGGGAAGGATACAGAAAGCTGTCTGTTTCCACAGTTAGGAACATATTGAGGAAATGGAAGACCAGAGGCACAGTTCAAGTTAAGGCTCAAAGTGGCAGACAAAGAAGAATCTCAGATAAACAGAAGCAACGACTGGTGAGAACAGTCAGAGTCAACCCACAGACCAGCACCAAAGACCTACAACATCATCTTGCTGCAGACGGAGTCGCTATCAACTATATATAATCGTTCAACTATTCTGCGACTTTACACAAGGAGATGCTGTATGCGAGAGTGATGCAGAGGAAGCCTTTTCTCCGCCCACAGCACAAACAGGGCCGCTTGAGGTATGCTAAAGCACATTTGGACAAGCCAGCTTCATTTTGGAATAAGGTGTTGTGGACTGATGAAACTAAAATTGAGTTATTTGGGCATACACTGGGGCATTATGCATGGAGGAAAAAGCATTCACACAGCATTCCAAGAAAAACACCTGCTACCTATAGTAAAATATGGTGGTGGTTCCATCATGCTGTGGGGCTGTGTGGCCAGTGCAGGGACTGGGAATCTTGTCAAAGTTGAGGGATGCATGGATTCCACTCAATATCAGCGGATTCTGGAGACCAATGTCCAGGGTACAGTGACAAAGCTGAATCTTTCAACAAGACAACAACCCTAAACACTGCTCAAAATCTACTAAGGCATTCTTGCAGAGGAACAACGTTCTGGAATGGCCATCTCATTCCCCGACCTGAATATAATTGAAAATCTGTAGTGTGAGTTAAAGAGAGCTGTCCATGCTCTCTTTAACCAGATAAATCTTGTGTATTTTAACACAAAGGGTAAGAGTACCACGATGGGGTGCGCTGGTGAAGAGGTTAATATTGTTGAGTCTATAGGGGCAGCATCAGTTCGTCTGAGTTGGTTGAAGGTCTGAGTTGAAGGAGGCTCACGATGATGAAGCTAAATCGGTGGTTGATCGCTGACAAAGTCTGTTTTTGGAGTTTCGGATGTTTTTGAATGTTTTGGAGAATCTCCAGAGTGTCTGGGGAGGAGAAGAAAGAGACAAAACTTTTAAGTTCATTTTCCTTAATTGAGCATGGGGCTGGCTTTAGGCCCACCGTCACAATGCTATAATGAAAGCTAAAGGCAGTCCAGTCAAATGCTCTGGAAAAACTGGATAACAATTTTACACTTTCATCTCAATGAACTTTCTTTTGTTAGTTCATCATAATCTGTAGTTTGTATATTGATCTGATTTAAAGTTTAATTTCCACAGATTGATCCATCCTCTTTGATCGCTGCCTCTGTAATGGCTGCTCCATGTGCCCTGGCAATGTCCAAACTCTCATATCCTGAAACAGAAGAGAGCAAGTTTAAATCTGAAGACAATATTAAAGTAGAAGGCGGGTAAGTTCCCACAAAATTAAAACACTGTTGAACATCACCAACGAATAGTAACAATGTTCATACTTTGCTTAAAGGCTGCATTTATTTGTCTGTCTATATCTTGTTTGTGATTTAGTGGTGAACAAAATATTCTGGAGGCTGCTTCTAATGGAGCATCTGCATCTATTGGGCTTGTAGCCAACATAGCTGCCAACTTGATTGGATTTCTTGCCATTCTGGAATTTATCAATGCAGCTTTAAAATGGCTGGGAGGAATGGTGGGATATCCGGACATCACATTTCAGGTCCAGTTTCATAAAAAAATAACTATGTTCTTTTTTGCTTCCAATTGCTTTACCAAAAATAAGAAGTATCTTAAAGTGACTTTTGCTTTCAACATTGTAGCTCATTTGCTCATATCTATTCCTGCCTGTGGCCTTCATCATGGGCATACCATTTGATGAGTGCCGCACTGTAGCTGAACTTATTGGCACAAAACTGTTCCTCAATGAGTTCATAGCTTTTGAAAAGCTGTCAAAACTGAAAAACAATCGGACAATCGGAATCACAGAAGTGGGAAAATACATTTCAGTGAGTTTTTCATTTTCATATTTTTCTAAAGCCCAGAATTTTAATTGCATCATAATCTAACAACAGTATGTTTTATCTCAAATCTATATATAAAGTGCTGTAATACATTCTGAGTTCAGATATACCCAATCACTCACTCATCGTCTATACAGCTTGAATACAAAGTGGCAGGGGCCTGGAGGCTATGCCAGGAAAATTGGCTACAATGCGGGGTGCACCCTGGACAAGTTGCTGATTAATTGCAGGGCACATACACATATACAGATTCACACACCACAGGCAATTTGGGAATGCCAATTAACCTAATCTACATGTCTTTTGACTGTGGGACAAAATCGATATATAGTTTAGTTTAATATATGTTAAAATGATCTTACAATGAATACAAATACTTTATGTTTGAATAAGAAGATCAATTAATTATATAATCCTTTTTATTTAAGGTCAGATCAGAAATAATCAGCACCTATGCTCTGTGTGGCTTTGCCAACTTTAGTTCACTTGGAATTGTGATTGGAGGCATGGGTAAGTATCCACTTGCATAGTCACAAAACCAATTGAATCAAAGATTTACCAGGTTTAACAATATTGATAGTTTTGTAATAAAGCCATATCTTATTGTGTTGTTAACTGTTATAACATACTGTCAACAGAGAATTGCATGTGGTTCTGTTGTTTCTTATTGTTATGCCTTGTTTCTTGATTTCTTGAAACTCATTTCCAAACACTTCAAAACCACAAACTGTAAATGACATACATAAGACTAACAATAAATATTTTGAAGAATCAGTACATCTTAAGCAGGGAGACCAATGCTGTTCTGATATTATAACTAGCAACCCAGTGTGAGATAAAACAAAAAAAGAAAGAAAGAAAAACCCTCCCAACAGTGTTTGTGTGATGGTACCTAGTAGTTAGTAACCAGAGTAAGGATCTATCCAATAATGGAAATTTACAAGCATTTTTGTAAGTGCTCTTGATGAGAGCATCTGCCAAATCTTAAATATAGGCTTAATTCACAGTTGCATTGCAAAACATCGGATATGCATCCGATTTAGGACCACATATGAAAGTGGCCTGGGCCTGATTTGAAAAAATCTGTGCTGTTCAGACCGTCATTAGAAAATCAGATATGGGTCACATTTGTACAAAAAAAATCTGATTTGGGCCACTTCAGCCTGCATGAGCCAAGACAGATAACAGATTTAAAATTTTTTTTTATTTATTTATTTATTTATTTATTTATTTATTTATTGTTACGCTAGCCGCCAGCATGGTGGCATTGTGGTAAGCACTGTGGCCTCACACCTTCGGCACCGAGAGTTCAATTCTTGCTTCAGTTCTGTGTGTGCGGAGTTTGCATGTTGTCCCTATGCTAGAAGGGCTTTCTCTTTATTCTTGTTTGCTCTGACTTTCCTAGAACATGCAGATTAGTCCAACTTTCAAATTGCCTGTAGTGGGTGAGTGAGTCTGTGAGTGTGTGCATGCTTTTGTCATGCGATGAATTGGCAGCCTGTCGAAGATGTATTCCACCTAGTGTCCAGAGTTTCCTTCAGGCCTCCTGCAACCCTATACAGGATAAATAGTATAGACAGTGAGCGAGTTAAACTGTTTTTTTAAACATACTACACCAGCAGAATGACCAGAGCATAAAAAATGCGGTTTAGCACAATGGCAATGGATAAATAGTTGCTAGTAAATAATTGTGCCAGTGAGAAACCCAGAGTGACCTGCTGGTCCCAGTATACAGTATATAAAATTGTTACTGTGCAAGCTCTTGCTTCAGTTTAGGTTAGATCATTTTAAATAGGCCTTTTACCATAATCTAAGAATTACAGTGAATGCCTAATAGTTAACAACATTAAGACATTGTATTAGATTACATTTTCAACTTTTTTTAAATCCACAGGGCATGGTGGAAAATATTTGTTGTGCATATCAGAATGACAGAATGCAGTAATGCCAAATTTTGAGAATGACATGGATTGTCCATTTTAATTATGTCTTTTGTCATAGCTTCCATTTGTCCTACAAGAAAAAGTGATATTTCTGCTTTAGTGCTAAGAGCCTTGATAACAGGCACTTGTGTATCCCTGGTTAATGCTTCTATTGCTGGTAAGTAATACACACAAGCACTGTAAGTCCTAATCACATGCAATTTCACTGCCATATCTCAGTTTTTATAATATATTATGGTTAATATGGTTAACAGTAATCTGTCTTCCATATCACTACCCCCAAAATGAGTCATTCTGGACTTTAGTCATTAGGATCACACCTCTTAAAAACAGAGCTGGTATGAATCTTTATTCTGTGTTTGTTGAATGCACCCTGTTGTTGATTGTTCTGTGCATTTCTTCAGTTTGCCCGGTCTATATGCCTTGTCTGTAAAATGTTTTGCAATAGATCAAAGATCGATAAAATATATTTACAATTAGACTAAGAATTTGTCATATTTTATTACTAAAATATCTTTTACAACTGCAATACAATGTAGTATACAGGGAAGATGCACACACATACACACACACACACAAAAAATAAAAACACATAAAAATTTTAAATTAAGATTAATTGTATCAAAACGGGTCTCACATGGAGCAGAAAAACGCAAAAATACTCTGCACTGTTCAGAACAGGCAGATCAGGCAGAGGTGTTGTCATCTAGACGCACGGTTGCCGGGCGATGCCCCCACTGAGGCAATCAATGTAAACTTTCCACACCTGGTGGTCATATGCGCGGGCGGCATTGCGGTAGTGCGCTTTTGTGGCAGTGGAACTCTCCTGATGTTGACCCACTTTCTATGAGTTGGGTTATATTTTCCATGGGCTGTTAAATTATCTTTCTTCTCCATTAAGATGCTGCATTTGAACTTCAGCAGATTCTCTTGACCATGTCTACATGCGAAATGCATGAGTTGCTGTTATTTGAACACACACACAAGATGTTTTATGTGATAATCAGGACTGCTAGAGTACTTTTTCCAGCTTGGTCAGCTAAAATATTATGCTTTTGCATTGTGTCTGCTATACAAAACCCTTGCTAACCCTTATAGTAATATAGTGTTGGGTGTAACATGTTAAAGTACTCGGATTACTTTTTTGATGTTACGAGTAATATAACGGGTTAAGCCCGCCATTCAAGTACTCAGTTACCTAGTTACTTTTTCAAAAATATAATCCGTTATTCAGACAATTTATGTAATCCGTGAGCCAGACAGCAGTCATTCTCAATCCATTAGTGTGTGTGTGTGTGAGACAAAGTCATCCTACAAGCCACACCCCCAATAACCCGTCCCTCTCTGTTATTCCTGCTGTTATACCCTTATCTCACCTATGTGGTTTGACTATGCGAGGACCTAGAAAGTAACACAGTAATGTAACTGATTACTTTTTGAAGACAGTAATTTTGTAATGTATTTAGTTAGTTTAATAGGTAACGTCCCCAAACACTGATGTAATATATATATATAAACGAGTAGTTATAGTAGTAGTATTAGTAGTAGTAGAAATTAATTGTCATCTTTAATTGAATGTAATTGATGTCATCTGTATGTAGTGGGTAAACACGGTTCTGTATTTTCATGATAATATTAATACTTAAGAATAATTGGAATAGATTTTATAATGTGACTATGATGTTTTCCCATTCAGTCACAATTGCATTCATGGGGTTGATCATTACATTGATCATTGGGTAAGCAAACTTGGTATGAAGTTTGGATGTTTTCAAGAATTCAGCTCCATCAGCGTTCCAGAATGTCTGACATATGATATGCACAAATATTTGTCTTATCCCCTTTTGCCAAGAATATGACTATTATGCAGTATATATTTTTAATGATCTATTGTTAATGTCTTCAAAACATTTTTCATTGAATTTGCACTACTAATCCAAAGTTATAATGCAAAAATGTTGTGTTCACCATGTTGCGTGTACAGTCGTGGCCAAAAGTTTTGAGAATAACACAAATATTAGTTTTCACAAAGTTTGCTGCTAAACTGCTTTTAGATCTTTGTTTCAGTTGTTTCTGTGATGTACTGAAATATAATTACAAGCACTTCATATGTTTCAAAGGCTTTTATCTACAATTAAATGACATTTATGCAAAGAGTCAGTATTTGCAGTGTTGGCCCTTCTTTTTCAGGACCTCTGCAATTCCACTGGGTATGCTCTCAATCAACTTCTGGGCCAAATCCTGACTGATAGCAACCCATTCTTTCATAATCACTTCCTGGAGTTTGTTAGAATTAGTGGGCTTTTGTTTGTCCACCTGCCTCTTGACGATTGACCACAAGTTCTCAATGGGATTAAGATCTGGGGAGTTTCCAGGCCATGGACCCAAACTTTCAACGTTTTGGTGCCCGAGCCACTTAGTTATCACTTTTGCCTTATGGCACGGTGCTCCATCATGCTGGAAAATGCATTGTTCTTCACCAAACTATCGATGGTTTGTTGAAGAAGTTGCTGTTGGAGGGTGTTTTGGTACCATTCTTTATTCATGGCTTCATCGTTTTTTGGGCAAAATTGTGAGTGAGCCCACTCCCTTGGATGAGAAGCAACCCCACACATGAATGGTCGCAGGATGCTTTACTGTTGGCATGACACAAGACTGATGGTAGCGCTCACCTTTTCTTCTCCGGACAAGCCTTTTTCCAGATGCCCCGAACAATCGAAAGAGGCTTCATCCGAGAATATGACTTTGCCCCAGTCCTCAGCAGTCCATTCGCCATACTTTTTTGCAGAAGATCAATCTGTCCCTGATGTTTTTTTGTGGCTTCTTTGCTGCCCTTCTTGACACCAGGCCATCTTCCAAAAGTCTTCACCTCACTGTGCGTGCAGATGCGCTCACACCTGCCTACTGCCATTCCTGAGCAACCTCTGCACTGGTGGCACATCGATCCCGCAGCTGAATCCTCTTTAGGAGACGATCCTGGCGCTTGCTGGACTTTCCTGGTCGCCCTGAAGCCTTCTTAACAAGAATTGAACCTCTTTCCTTGAAGTTCTTGATGATCCTATAAATTGTTGATTTAGGTGCAATCTTAGTAGCTACAATATCCTTGCCTGTGAAGCCATTTTTATGCAACACAATGATGGCTGTACTCGTTTCTTTGCAGGTCACCATGGTTAACAATGAAAGAACATCACCCTCCGTTTAACATGTCAAGTCTGCCATTCTAACCCAATCAGCCTGACATAATGATCTCCAGCCTTGTGCTCGTCAACATTCTCACCTGAGTTAACAAGACGATTACTGAAATGATCTCAGCAGGTCCTCTAATGACAGCAATGAAATACAGTGGAAAGTTTTTTGGGGGATTAAGTTAATTTTCATGGCAAAGAAGGACTATGCAATTCATCTGATTACTCTTCATAACATTCTGGAGTATATGCAAATTGCTATTATAAAAACTTAAGCAGCAACTTTTTCAATTTCCAATACTTATGTAATTCTCAAAGCTTTTGGCCACGACTGTACAGTATATAAATAGACAATTAAGCTCAGAGAACCCCAAAAACCCACAACATATTTCATAATTTAGTATGATTGGTGAAAAACCAAGCAAAACATATTATCACCAAACCTTAAGCATGGTGGAAGAGAGATGATAGTTTGGGCTTTTGTTTATAGCCAAGAATCTTGCAGTCAATGAGATAAAATCTAACTCCACTGTATACCAGAATATTCTGGACTGTTTTGTGGATTACATTTTTTAAATGTTGTTTTTTTTATTTGATTGTCTGAAAAACATTATTTGCAATGTTTATGAAATGGTGGTTATTCAGGCAGAATCGCATATTTTTAAGCACTTAATTTTGCGGTCAGTTTACATTGTCAGAAGATTAATTCCTGTTCTGAACATTGTACTTACAACAAATTGTTAGACAGGAAAGATTGACTAAATATACCAGTTTGCCAGGATGAATATCACATTAAAAATAACATTTACACAAGTGCATACCATAAATATTTATCATAGAATACATAATGGGTGTATAAAGAAACGTCTGAGTCTGATGGGATTCTGACATAAACAAGTGCAGAATGTGCAAATATAAAAAAAAATATTACTATGTACCTATTAATCAGCTAAATATAATAATCATTTTCGAAAATGATTTTAAAAATCTTTTAAAAGAAATGTATTTATTTAAAATATATTTAGAAAACAAATTTACACTCTTGAGAACATAGTGATCATTAAAGTTACATTAGTAAATTTGCTGCAGGTCTCTTGAAGTCAGGAGGTGTGAAGCATCAGCTATTCAATTTAGTATCTACAGTATGTTCATGACTTTTAACATCACCATTAACCCCTGTATTCTACTTCCAGGCCTTCTTTATCATCCTCAACTAGATTGCTTAAATGTCTTTAAAAATGTAATTTTCAACACCACCGATGCAAGAATCCAAACTTGCTGTTATGAACTCTTTGAAAGGTAAGGTCAAAAGTTATTTGGACAAGAAAATAGGCACATATTACTCATACAAAACAAATAATGTTTGAATATTAAAAGATATATACACCCAGATTTCTAAAATATTATGTTTGTGTGTGTGTTATAGTGCTTGGAAGAATGAAACTAATGAAATTAATTTTAATGGATCTTGGAGCATGGTGAAAAATGCCACTCTTTATTTCACAGAGTGCTGCCATCTTTACAATGAAACTAATTGCATTTAGGAAAATATTAATTTTAGAAAGTGCAAACTTTGCATTGTACTATTTGTTTAACATAGCAGATATTATTTTTAATCTGCTTTTAATTTCTCATCAGTTTTTGTCGTTTGTATTTTATGTGAACAATCACATTTATCTCTTGTGTTGTAATCATATTCTTTATTCTTCCTTTATTTTAAGGGTAAAAATTAGCTGCCTTTATTAAACCAATGAAGTAAAGCATAATTGAATTGTGAAAAAAAATTTTGGCATGAAATAAAAAACCTGTTATTCATCACATACTATGTTAATATTTACATTTATAGCATTTGGCAGACATCCTTATCCAGAGTGACTTAAATAAGTGGTTTGAAGTGTTCATCAGTAAATATCTACTTACATCCTTATATCATTTCACTAGGTCACTGTCTACACTTCATTTATTCATTTATTAGGGCCCAAACACTATAGGGTGCGCAGGACCCTCTTGTTTTCCTAAGGATTTTTTAGCCCCGTCTGCCTTTTTGGTGGACTTAACATGCTCAAAAACTCATAAAAACTATCAGACAGGTTGGAATCTGCTACCATTAGGATGCCTGGCATGGGGCCCTCAGGGGCTCTCACACGAAATTTTGCTGCATAGCTCATACACACTCGCACATATGCAAACGAAACTCAGTACACATTTAGAGCTCATTGGGTTGAACAACTTTCGCAGTAATTAAATTTATGCTTATGTTTTAGCACTACAGTGTAACTGGCATTAATGGAAGATTTAAAAAATGACCCACATAGTCACACTATCATTATATTTTTCTTGTTATAGTATGTGTAAAATTTTTGGGCCCGAGGTGCATCTCAATACAGTTTATTGTAGTAATTCAGTTCAAAAAGTGAAATTCATATAGATTCATTTATGTGATGCACTTATATTTCAAGTGTTTATCTTTTTTTTTATTTATGTTATTTTGGCTTTAAGCTAATGAAAACATGCAAAGGGAGCCTGGCCAAGTATACTTTCATATACTTAAAAGTAGTCCAACATTTATGTGTTAAAAATATATTTTTTTTATTGGGAAAAGTAATTTTCTGAGCTGCTGAATTTTGGGTTTACATTAGAATCCTTCTCTCTGTTAATTGGTTTCATTATTATTATTATTAGTTGTTGTAGTAGTATTAGTAGTACTGTTGTTGTTAATAATAACAATCATCATAATATTATTATATTATAATATTATTAAGATTGATTAGCTGGACAACTTGGCATAACGTCAACATACAACTTGATAGAGCTAGTTACACTTCTTCATTTTTAAATAATCTTGTACATTCCTTTTTTAATACCTGTCTGATAATTTCTCTGCTTATGATTGTAGAAATACAGTTGGGATAAAACTTTTTGGAGTAAAGAAAATTTATTTTTGTTTGTGTTGTGACATCCGTAAACCACCACAATGAATTTCAAATAAAACTTATTTAAATGAAGTCAACACTTTCATTCGCCTTAATTCAGGGTTCATTCATAGAAAAAACTTTTTTTTTAGAAAACTAACATTTATTTTACATTTAGTCATATTACTCTTACATTTAGTCATATTAATCACATTTAAAAAATAATCTGCCAAAATACAAAACGTTAGCTTCAGCATTACCTTCAGCACTCACTCTACTGACATTCCACATTAAGTAAAATCCTGATTATTAACACTCAAACTTACTTGTCTAACAAAAATGTTCTAGTTCAATACCTCATTATAATTTTTTTCCAATGTCACGTAAACAATTGGCTTATAGCATCTTGTGCCATTTCTTAAAAGATTAATAGCATAAAATAGCATATCTTAAATAGCAATGAATTAAAGAAAAATCAGTGTTTTAGTTAACCAAACTATTTTCTATTATTCAAAAAAAAAAAAAAAAAGAAATGTGTATAAAAGTATATAACAACTGTATAAACAATGTTAAAGCACAAAAATGGGAATACTCAAGGACTGGTACTTTGCCAGCTTAGAAGATGCATTTTTGTCATTGTATTTAAGCTCTCTCTCTCTCTCTCTCTCTCTCTCTCTCTCTCTCTGCGCATGTGCTGGGTGTGAGGGAGTGCGTGAAAGACTGTTTGGCGTCTTGCCAAGTTTTTTCACCCCTCTTCTTTATTTATGTATTTATTTTTCTTTATTTATTCATCTTCTTCACCTCCCCTTAATAATTTTTAATGAATGCTGTTAAAAATATATATAATTTAAACCTGTATCGTGAGAAAGACAGCGAGCGGGGCACCATGGCCTCTGAGGCCGGTGGGGAAAGTTTATCTCTCCGGAATGGCCTGAGGTGTGTCATGGACAATGGGTCCTAGTAGAAGAGGTACTGTTAGCGATGGGAGAACAGGTCGGGTGTGAGAATCTACTCAGCCTCCCGGATGAACAAAGCGGTGGTGGTGTTTTTAAAAAAGACGAACCTCGTGAGTGTGCTCGTGAAGACTGGAATAACTATGAGAGGATCAGCGGTCCCGGTCTCCCCTCTGTCTGCCCCCACGACAAGGGTGGTGATATCGAACGTGCCTCCGTTTATACAGGACGAGTTGATCATGAGCTGGCCCGATTCGGGAGGTTCGTCAGCCCCATGAGAGCCATCCCACTTGGGTGTAAGTCCTGTCCTTCCGGAGGCAGAGTCTAATGGTGTTAACTAACCAGGATGGAACACTGAATGTTAATTTTAAGTGTAAAGCGTGGGACAGCAGTTACACCGTTTTTGCTACAACGGAGCCGCTGAGGTGTTTCGAGTGCGGGGATGTCGGACACAAAAGGCTGAGCTGTCCACACAGAGCCGCACAGCCGGGGAGCTCAGGGAACGACTCGGCCGGGAAACAGCAGCAGCAGCGCGGGGACAGTCAGCCGGAAAACACTGAGGAGTCCGAGTCCGCCGTGAGCCTCAGCGACACACCCGAGTCAGCACTCACGAAGGTCAGTCTCACACACAGAGACACAAACCGCACCCGGCACTGACTACTGTAGAGAGGGCGAGTAAACATCCTGGCGCGTGTACAGTAGTCAGCGCTGACCACGCCCCCAACACTGACCCCGTCCCCAACGCCAGCACTCGAGAGGCACAGGAACCTCAGACCTGCACACCACCACCAACACCCAAAGAACTCTACTCCGAGCTTCGACTCTACTCCGAGCTTCTCACAGATAACTGAGCTTCTCATCCCATCTCTAAGAGAAAAGCCAGCTACCCTTCTGAAAAACCCCATTTTGGCCGCTTGTATTTGCGATCTTGTGCTTTCGGTCATGACCCAACGCTCATGACCATAGGTGAGGGTTGGAACGAAGATCGACCGGTAGATTGAGAGTTTTGCCTTTTGGCTCAACTCTCTTTTTGTAACAACGATGCGGTAAAACAATTGCAATACCGCCCCCGCTGCTCCGATTCTCCAGCCAATCTCACGTTCCAATATTCCATCACTTGTAAACAAGACCCCGAGATACTTAAACTCCTTCACTTGGGGTAATGACTCGCTCCCTACCTGGAGTAGACAATCCATCGGTTTCCTGCTGAGAACCATGGCCACAGATTTCGAGGTACTGATCCTCATCCCCGCCGTTTCACACTCCAGCAAGCGCTGCAGGTCACAGGCTGATGATGACATCAGGACCACATCATCTGCAAAAAGCAGCGATGCAATCCTTAGATCACCAAACTGGATACCCTCTCCTCCACGGCTGCGCCTTGATATCCTGTCCATGAAAATCACAAACAGGATTGGTGACAGCACAGCCCTGGCGGAGGCCAACACCCACTGGAAACAAGTCTGACTTACTGCCAAGAATCCGAACTTTCACTTTGGGTGTAAAGGGATTGGATGGCCCTGAGAAGTGACCCCCTCACCCCATACTCCCGCAGTACCTCCCTCAGAAAATTCAGAGGGACGCGATCATATGCCTTCTCCAAATGCACAAAACACATGTAGACCTGATGGGCATATTCCCACGCCCCCTCCAGGATTCCTGCAAGAGTAAAAAGCTGGTCCACTGTTCCACGACCAGGACAAAAACCACATTGTTCCTCTTCAATCTGTGGTTTGACAATCGGCCGAACCCTCCTTTCCAGCACCTTTGAGTGCATTTTCCCAGGGAGAATGAGTAGTGTAATGCCCCTGTAGTTGACACACACCCTCTGGTCCCCCTTTTTAAAAAGGGGAAACACCACCCCAGTCTGCCACTCCTTAGGCACTGTCCCCAACTTCCACGCAATGTTGAAGAGGCGTGTCAACCAAAATAGCCCCTCAATGCCCAGAGCCTTCAGCATTTCTGGATGGATCTCGTCAATTCCCGGGGCTTTGCCAGTCAGACAGCTTCCCTAACCACAGGTGCCCACCACGCTGTTCGAGGGTTACCGCCCCTTGAGGTACCCAGAACCTTAAGACCACAACTTACAGCTGCAGCTTCAGCAATGGAAGCTTTGAACATTGACCACTCCGATTCAATATCCCCAGCTCCTACAGGGATGCTGGAAAAGCTCTGCTGGAGGTGGGAGTTGAAGGCCTCTTGGACAGGGGTTCTAGACGTTCCCAATTCACCCGCACTACACGTTTTTTCTTCCTTTAAAAAAAAAAGTAAATATGTAAATGCTCTCTCCTTCTCTCATTCTGTCTCTCTCTCCTTCTCTCTTTCTGTCTCTCTCTCCTTCTCTCTTTCTGTCTCTCTCTCCTTCTCTCTCTATAATATATATAAAATAGTCCCTCCAAATTTGTTATAATAAAGTGAGTTTAAAACCTCTCTCTCTCTCTCTCTCTCTCTCTCTCTCTTTTACAGATGATTCATTTGCTTCACTATTTTCTACACATTATTTTTATTTGCTAATGAGCAGGCCCCCTACATGGTGCAGCTTACAGGCAAACCACCGTTGGAGGGGACAAAAATATTCATAATGAAACTGCTCAAATTCGAGTGTTTGGCGTATATGATGCAAACATTCCATGATAATAATGCTAATCCTTTTAACAGTTCAAACAGTTTTTTTGTATTTTTATGATGTCTGATTTTGTAGCTGAGCCAAATAAGATCTGGCAATTAAGAACACGCGTCTCGAGAAAAGGGATCTCACGAGCTTTGTGTTTCAAAATCTGAGTTATGAAGCTGAAAATGTGTTAATCTCTCTTAGGCGCCCATTGACAGCAAACTGTAAATACTAATATGTATTTATTCTTCATTTTCTTCGCTCATTCAATGATGATTTTTCTTTGACTGCGCTTTTTCTGTTATTATTATTATTAGTAGTAGTAGTGCTGTGACGAAGCACTACTAAAGCACAATAAAGAATACAAAAGTGTATATGTTAGCCTAAAACAATATTGTTTTATTGTGTAAGTGAAAGTGAGTTGCGCATACATGCTTTTTGATCAAAAGGCTGATAAACACGCGTGCAGATATGAGCAGAATTATCGATGAAACTGCAGTTCCACCCGGAAATGCAACAAACACAAAAATATATGCTACTCGCTGAATACAACGCGACAGCATGCAGAATCTCTGGGCTTTGACTGCACTTTCTCCATTCATTATTATTAGTAGTAGTATAGTCAGTTGTAGTAGTAGTACAAGTTGTTCATGCTGGGTCAAAATTCTGGGTTATTTCGGGTACTTTAATCAGACTGTTGGGTTCGTTCAGCTATGTTTAAAAGAAATGTCTCAGTTTCCTCCCTAGACCATTTGTCTGCATCACAATGAACTGAAGCTCAGTGCGTCTTCATTACTTGTTTGAATCTGTAATATTTGAGTGAAATCTATTTCATTTTTACTTATTGACAGGTATATTATGTTTTATCTAGAAGCACTGCAATTTTCGCTTGTTTCAAAACACAGCGTTTTCGGAGATTTGAGCTCCAGACAATCCACAGGCACTCTGAGCTCATGTACCCGCCCAAAGCAGCCACACCTCGGAACGAACTTCTGAAAAGTACCACTGGCTAAATATCTCTGCAGCAGTTAAAACAGCTGCAGAGATGGTTGTAGTTCTAGAATAGGTATTTCTAACAGGCAATCTACTGTATTTACATAATGTGAAGTTGTGTACATTTTGTGTACATTTTCAAAAAAGACTTTTTTGAAAACAAAATGGTTCTATCTACTTAATAAAATGGAATGTGTCAACCCAACAACAGTGTTAATTTACCCACTGGTTGGGTCAAATAAAATAACCTAGCAGGTAAACATTTAACCCAACAGTTTTTAGAGTGTAACATGAAACATATTCCATTTGTACAATAGCATAAAGAAATCACAGGTTGTTTATAGAGTTATTAAGAACAATACAACATAGGTTATGGTAAATAAATTCTCAGACTCTTCCACTGCAGGGATTAAAAAACAGTAACAATGTAAATTTTAGAATCTGTAGAAGCTCAGTGGTCCGCACACAATCTCTCGCGGGGGAGCCTTTCCCTGAATTTGCTGTTTTCACAGAGGTGGGGCTCAGAAACCTGTCTAACGTGTCCTGGAGTCCTGCTTCTGGTTGGAGATCTTGTCGCATGGATGCCCTGTGTGGTCTGCCTGGGATGCGTGTGGTGGCTGGGGATGGGTTCCACAAAGACTGTCCTGTCCTCGACTGATGTTCTCTGGGGACCTGTGACTTCAGTCGCCGATAGTTCAGGACTGGAATTTCCTACAGTCTACCTGAGCCTCTAGGAACAAACTGGACTACATTTAATGTAAACACATCTCCTGTTATCCTGTTCCCTGGTGAGTCTGGTTCCTGTCAAGGTTTCTTCCTATTACCATCTCTCTGAATTTTTCCTTGCCACCGTAGCCCTTGGCTTGCTCATCAGGGACAATCTTATCATTTTGATTGATACACATTCACATTGCATACTAACTTATTTCTTTGGATTGTGTAAAACTGCTTTGCGACAATGTCAATTGTTAAAAGCGCTATACAAATAAAATTGAATTGAATTGAATTAAGCGTGTGCGATTTTTTGATAAAAATGCAGACGTACTCCCCCGGAAATTAAACAAACACAAATATATACAGTAGGCTACTCGCTATATAAAAGCTGGCTTTTCCAACACGACAGTGCGCTCCGATGTGAGCCGATTTATTCAAGTCATAATATAACATAATTTTGCTGTGTAGTTTTTTTTTTGTGTGCATAAGAATTGCATTTCAATGAATGTTTCATGGTGCTCCAGGTGGCCAGTTCTCCACTGCTTTAGACTTTCAAGACAATCTACCAGGTTTGCTTATTTTCCAGAGAAAGCATAATATAACTGTCCATACAGTAAATACAAATTAAAGTATCAAAATCAAAAAGTATCAAATCCAACTATGAAGTCTAATTTAACTGCTATAATTTACGCATAAATCAGGATTTATGCACGCTGATGAACAGCTTTATTTCAGTCATAAATTCACAATCACATTCCAGCTATTATTTCCAGCCGTGGTCAAATAATGGATGAAATAATTATTCAATGCTGGACACAAACAGCAAAAAAAACATGATGATTATTATTATAAAAAGCCCGAAGCACTTTGTGTGCATATGTAATGAGATGTATATTGGGGAATTACAAATCCCATCATAATTTTAAGACCATATAAACTGAGGCTTTGCCAAACTTTTTATTATGAATTTTAAAGCACGATTTAGGCCATCTCATTTCATTATTATGAACAAAATATGAAGCACATATACACACATTCATCATTAAAGATCTATTGTAAAACAAAATTCATGTTTCAATGGAAACAGTATTGTTTTAGGCTAACTAATTACACACAATTCTTCATTGTACTTGGTCTGGATTTTAGATAAAGTCCGTCCATTCAGTGAACCACAACAAATTCCCGAATGTTGCTAGTGGGATTTTGTAGCATGGCACGCAACAAATTGCGGCATTACGCGGGGAAAATCCTGCATTCTTAATGGCCAGATAGAGCTAGGAAAAGAGAACTTGGTTAGGTTGTGGATCAGTGCTTTACAGGTATTGTATTAAAAGCTGACATGAAATCCACAAACATGACTCTCACATAAGTCCCTGGTTTGTGCAGATGTTGCAGGATGAAGTGCAGTCCATGTTGCATGTTGACTGCATCAACCACATACAGTACAGACCAAAGGTTTGACACAACTTCTCATTCAAAGAGGTTGTATTATGTATTATTTGTAGTATGGCAAGAAAAAAGCAGCTAAGTGAAAAAAATGAGTGACCATCATTACTTTAAGAAATGAAGGTCAGTCATTCCGAAAAATTGGGAAAACTTTGAAAGTGTCTCCAAGTGCAGTCATAAAAACCATCAAGCTCTACAAAGAAACTGGCTCACATGCGGACCGCCCCAGGAAAGGAAGACCAAGAGTCACCTCTGCTACGGAGGATAAGTTCATCCGAGTCAGCAGCCTCAGAAATCGCAGGTTAACAGCAGCTAAAGAACACAATAAAGAAAACTCTTTGAATGAGAAGGTGTGTCCAAACTTTTGGTCTGTACTGTACCTGTTTGCCTTATAAACAAACTGCAGGGGGTCCAGTAAGGCTACAGTAATGTCCTTTAGATAACCCAACACCAGTATTTCTGACATGGTCTCTTTATGACCCTTGTGTCCATGGTTGAGATGTCCACATAACAAATCATATTAGTTTGATACAAAAATTACATTTATGCAGGCATTAAATTGTGCATAAAAACCTAGATTCTAGATTACTTGGCTAGTTCATTAGCTTGCAGCATAAATATAAAGTTTTAATCAGAGAGGTGAAAACCATGATAAGAATAAATAGACAAAGACATGGGGAGATTGAGATACTGTGCTGTTTTTTTTTTTTTTAAGATTTAAGAAAGATTTTAATAGTTCTTGGAAAAGAAAACGAAGCATATACTAAACAGGGACTAAACTGTAAAATTATTCTTTCATACACAACATGCATTCCAGGAATAGAATCAGAGAGCTAGTGGGGATAATGAATTTGATGGTCTTTGATCACTGATGAGATGTAACAAACTTCTTGTGACCATTAATTGCCGTTAATTGGCTTATTACTCAAAATATATATATTTGTAAACACTTTTTTATTAAGCAATATGAGTTCTTAATAGGGCGGCACGTTGGTGTAGTGGTTAGCACTGTCGCCTTGCACCGCCAGGGTCCGGGTTCGATCCCTGGCCAGGCTCGATTCCCGTCTCTGTGTGCATGGAGTTTGCATGTTCTCCCCGTGCTTGGTGGGTTTCCTCCGGGTACTCCGGTTTCCTCCCACAGTCCAAAGACATGTAGGTTAGTCTAATTGGCTTTCCCAAATTGCCCATAGTGTGTGAATGAGTGAGTGTATGTGTGTGTGTCTGTGCCCTGCGATGGATTGGCACCCTGTCCAGGGTGTACCCTGCCATGTGCCCTATGTCTCCTGGGATAGGCTCCAGGCCCCCCGTGACCCTGAATACAGGATTAAGCGGTATAGATGATGAGTGAGTGAGTTCTTAAAAGCTATAAATATGTTAAAACCATCTTCCTCTGAATATATACTGTAAACTATATTGCCAAAAGTATTCACTATCCTGCTTTTACATGCATATGGACATAAGTAACCTCCACCATCTATAGCGTCTAATATTAATATGATGTTGATCATTCTTCCACAAGCGCATGGACCTTGCTTGGTGCACTGGTGCGCAGGCATTTTCCAGTCACTTTCACTTTGTTATAATACCATTAACAGTTGACTGTGGAATATTTAGTAGAGAGAAAACGTCACGACTGGACTTATTGTTCATGCATAACACTAATAAATGAATTTATTCACAAAATTTGTGACACATAGACCTGTTTCTTTAGGGCAAAACACAGATTCCTTGGGGCAAATGGCAGCTTCCCTGTGTATCTGTTTGTATGTATGTTTGTCTATAAGCCATTTTTAATGCCCTACTTAAAATTTTTGTAAATAAGGCAATATATTATTTCAATGTTTAGATATAGTGGATAAAAAAGTTATCTCTGTGTGGGGCATATTTTATAGTGTTGCCTATCCCTGTGCTTTTGTAGGACAGAGGGGGTGGTGCCAGCAGCAGGCTTCTAAATATAAACAAAAAATAGTGTATTTAGTAGAGTAATTTAATTTAAATGAGCGCACTAAAAATGGTTAAAGGGGGGGGGGGATCTTTAATTACATTTTTTCACAATCATAATTTCCACCATCAAAACCTCAACATCTAGTGATGTAAAGGTTGAGGCACAGCAGACTTAGTCTTCCCTTAAGGACATGTATGCCAATGTTCCCATGTTAGACTTATGCTCCTGGGTGGATAATGGGGTAAGCCTACACTCTGCTAATACTTAGACAAATGGGGGTAAATACGTTGCCCCTGAGTCCTTTATTGTCTCAACAAATTCACAATTTAGGACATGTGGGTGTTGGGGAAATAATTCAAACTTTTTTTCCTGTATATAGTGTAGTAAAAAGCTATGTTCTCTGTTAGGCAAACAACAGTGCAGTTGGAGTGCCAACTCCTGCAGTTCATATCCCAGAACCTGCAGGTCCATTCAAATACTCATTGTCAATACACCCACTTCCCACAGATCACTCAAATGTTAAATTAGATGTTCATAGATCTTGTAGATTAGTGAACTGCAAGAAAGCTGTACAAGAATATACAAGAATTGGTATGTGCACAGTGATATAAAGCAAGCCCAAAAATACCAAACTTCATAATAAGGGTACTTTAACACTCTTACCAACTAAGCAGGGGTATCAGCCCTTTGTTGACTCAATCAAACAATCAAAATTACTATTACTATCAACTTCATACACAATCTTACAGGAAGAATAATAGTTTCTAAGCCTTTGCGTTGACTATCTCACATACAGCCAATGGATATACGCCAAGTCCTACAGGCTTCCATTCATGATAGACTGGCACCCTGTCCAGGGTGTACACCACCTCATGCCCAAGTCTGCTTGGATAGGCTCCAGGCCCCAGCAACCCTGTATACAGAATAAAGTGATATAAACCACTTTTTATGAGTAAGTGTTTATCCTTTCTTGACTTTGGGTTCATATGTTAACATCTCAGTACAAGTTTTGAACCTTACAGTCATGTGTAAAAGTCTTTTAATTCTATGTGTTTTTTTTTTGTGTGTGTGTAGAAAAAAATATTTGATCGTGGGAAACAAAAACATATAACTTTTTTTTTATTACTGTGCCTTATTTATTGAACAAAAATGAATAATAATAATATATTTTTTAAAAAACATGCAGGCAATACCAAGTACCCCTTACTGCTGCCACAGGACGATTTGGCAGCAGATGTGCAGAGCTCTATGAAAGGAGAAGTTTAGGCAGTTTGCTGGTCTGGGGCAGTCAGGAGTGTGGTAACCAAGAGGGAAAGACATAAACATTGGTCTTAGAAAAGCAATTGTTGCAGCACATAAATTCAAAAACATTTTCAGAAAATTTGAAGTTCAACTTCTTACAGTGAAAAAGATTATTCACAATTGGAAAGCATCAGGAATCATGCAAGCACATTCACCCCAAGGTCAGACTGTGCAATGCTCTCGGAACTTACAGGCCTCACTGAGTACATTAAACGGTAACGTCCATAACAGCACAATTAGAAGTCTGAATAATGTTTTTTTTTTTTTTTTTCGTTTTGGTAAGGAGTTGCCAGTTGGAAACCTTTTCTGATAACATGGAAGCATGAATGAGATTTGCAAAAATGCGTCTGAACAAAGAAGGCTGGGCTGATGAGTGGAGTTGTTTGCCCTTAATGCCCCGTGCCATGTTTGGCAATGACCAAAAAAAGAAAAAAACTACACCGATGAATTGTGATGGTTAACATATGTTTTGACCTAAGCAGCTCTAATTCATAATACATTTTTTTGAAAACACAATTTTATTAATTACCTGAATCCACCTGAAGGAGATTGGAAATCTGGAGAACTGGTGCCAGAGCAACAACCTTCTTCTAAATGTCAGTAAGACAAAGGAGCTGATGGTGGACTTCAGCACTAAGCAGGAGAGGAACTACCAGACCCCCCTCATCAACGAGAGCCCAGTGGAGAGAGTGAACAGCTTCAAGTACCTCGGTGTTCACATCACACAGGACCTGTCATGGTCCTGTCACATCAACACCGTGGTGAAAAAGGCCCGACAGTGTCTTAACCACCTCAGACGCCTGAGAGACTTCAGACTGCCCTCTAAGGTGCTCAGGAACTTTTACTCCTGCACCATAGAGAGCATCCTGACGGGAAACATCGCAACCTGGTTCAGGAACAGCACCATGCAGGACAGACGAGCCCTACAGAGGGTGGTGCGATCAGCTGAGCGCATCATCCGAACTGAGCTCCCTGACCTGCACTCGATCTACAGCAAGCGGTGCTGGACAAAGGCCAGGAAGATTGTGAAGGACCTCAGCCACTCCAGCAATGGACTTTTCTCTATGTTGCGGTCTGGAAAGCGCTTCCGCTCCCTCAAGGCCAATACAGAGAGACTGAGGAGGAGCTTCTTCCCGCAGGCGGTACGGTCTCTCAATCAAACCAATACACTGGACTAAAACACCTCTGCATTTTTTTGCACACACAGAACGGACAATTTGTCAAATGCACATTTGCACACCTCAAGGACTTTTTCTCACATTCCCCCTCATCTCACTTACTACCTCAATATTGTACAGACTTAAGTTTTTCACAGTTCACAGACTTTAAGTTTGTTATATTTTATATTTACAGATTTCTATATATTTTTGAAAACGTTTTGTATTATTTCACTATTCACAATTTATTTCCTTATTTTCTTGTAGATAAAAATTTTAAATTTTAAATTTTAAATTCTAATGTCACGGGGCGGTCGTATAAGCATTTCACTGCATATCGTACTGTGTATGACTGTGTATGTGACAAATAAAATTTGAATTGGAATTAAGTGCCCTATTTGACAAAAAACAAACAGAATTTCAGCAGAAACACCTCATACCCATTGTCAAGCATGACGGTGGGTGATTTCACAAACATGAACTAACTCCTGTGTTTACCAGTGTATTTTAGAACCAAATGTGATGCATTGACGTGATACTGATAATGTCATAAACTAAAGGATTACGTCAAGTTATTGCTGCTAATTGGTTATCATGTTTTCTACAAAAAACAAACAAAAAAAAAACAATTAAAAGAGGGATCACTAAATTTTACACAACTGTATATTTTAATTATGACAAAGCAAAAAAAAGAAATTGAAACTAAAAAATCTTTAAAGAATAAACACTATATATGAGCAGTAAACAAGTATGGTGTTACTGATGTATACCCGCAGAATGAAACTGCTAAAAAATTGTATGATGGCCGCTCAGTACTTTTTATTTTGCCCAGGAAGACGTTGTAGGACAAGGTTACATGGTGTTAACAATGCGGACACCATTTTTGCCTCAGATTAGGATTATTCACCACCAGGTCAGCTATACATGACAGCCATTTTCCATAATTTTTCCATAGTAATTTACATTATTATTATTAATTATAATTAATTAACACCAGCACTAGAAATAAAAGCTAAAATTGTCGAGCAAGGTCTTGATGTACGATATGTCCACGTTATGCATGTTTTTTATTTTGTGTCCAAGTATAGTGACTGTTCTTAGGTAACTATAATGCAACAACGGCCCCATGAAAAAAGAAAAAAAAAAGTTTATGCAGGACATGAATCTCTTTAACATATAGTTACTTTCACACGAGTGTGTGAAAGTCCCCCTTGCTCCTGCTTCTGTTCTTGTCCAACAATAGCTCTTTTCAAAGGTAAAGTGCAGGTTCATTTGTTTTATTTTTATATTAATATTTTGGAATTGTGGAACTATTAGCAATCCAAGGCTCCACCATACTTGCAATGTGGTGTAACCTGATTGTTGACTTAAGCCAATTGGAGGCAGAGAGTCAGTATATTCTGTCTGTAATAAAGAATTCAAAAGGTCATAAATGGGTCACAGCGCAGGGAAAGTACTTGCAAGAAACAAATTCTTTAAATAATTTATTGATTGGTAGGGCATAAAAAAACATTCTGAATATTCGTTATTTATCACGTTCCATTACATATGCTAGGCTCAAGAATCCTGGAGGCCTTTAATGCATTTAAACACAAGACAAATACAGATAAACAGATAAATATATATAATATGTCCGGTGGTGTAGTGGTTAGCACTGTCACCTTGCACCGCCAGGGTCCGGGTTCGATCCCCGGCCAGGCTCGATTCCCGTCTCTGTGTGCATGGAGTTTGCTTGGTGGGTTCTCTCTGGGTACTCCAGTTTCCTCCCACAGTCCAAAGACATGTAGGTTAGGCTAATTGGTGTTCCCAAATTGCCCGTACTGTGTGAATGAGTGAGTGTATGTGTGTGTGTCTGTGCCCTGCGATGGATTGGCACCCTGTCCAGGGTGTACCCAGCCATGTGCCCTAAGTCTCCTGGGATAGGCTCCAGGCCCCCCGTGACCCTGAATACAGGAGTAAGCGGTATAGATGATGAGTGAGTGAGTGTCCCCATATGGAACAACAAAACAAAACACATGCTTACCGAATAGGTTGATGGACTCTTGCATCAAAATTCTGAACTGGTATTAGCCTAATTCACATCAACTCCTTCAATAAAACTAGCTTTTAAAAAAATCACGCTTATGAAACAAAAAACTGTTATGAAACATAGTTATTTATTCAAATAAAAACCATGCATGGACTACTCATACCAAAGTGATTTATATATCATCAATCCGCACTGACTGGCCAAACAAAAAGGTCCAGATAGTTCGTACAGCGTCCTTTCCATCTGGAATTGGGGCAACCAGGACTTCATCACATTATCCTTTTTCATTAGTACAATCATTACACATTCTAGCAAACTAAAACCTTTATTTCTGATTAGTCACACAAAGAAGTGGTTTTCATATGGATACACAGCAGTTTAGTCCCAATCCTGAGTTTTTGCCACATGAATGTATGAACACATGTATGAAATTGCTCTTACTTTCACTATTTAAAAACGCCATTTTTTAAACTAGGCAGGGCATATTAATGTTTTAATAAATTCATAATCTAAATGATGATAAACCAAAGAAAAAATATTCATACAACACATACGCATATATACACAAAGTATAAAAATACTAAGAGGTGCTGTTGTAGTTACTAGCGGCTTTCAGTCCACACTCTTGTTAAGGTACTGTACAAACATATTGGCTATCTGTCCAGTGTTCTCTGTTGGATGCATCTTGGTGTAACTGATGAACTGTCGTCGAAGTTTCCTCAGTTCAGCTATATTAATACTTCGTTTCACAGAGATGTGTTCCAGAGGTTAAGGAACTTTTTCAGCAAATATTGTAGGTGACATTTAAATTCCATAAATTACGAAGAAACAATGAACTGGTTTGAATTTAATACTATACATAAATATACATTTCTACTACTTTCTGACCATACCAGACATCTGTCAAAATAAAATTTCCCACTTTATCCTTCATAAACACCATGAACTTTGTTTGAAGAACAAGATACCCATTTGAATGAAGCCTGGTTGAGTGGTGGACCGAGATAGTTAGTGAACATTGCAAAATTGCACATATGGGTTGGAGTGGGTAACTCTCTCTTTTCCTGTTTGTATGATACCTTGTCCACAAATAAATATCTGTGAATAAATATAACTGTGTGCTCCATGGCCAAATGTGTTATTTTATTGCAGGAATTTTATTTTGGTCAATAAGTAATCCGCTTTGTTCAGGTCACCAACTAATTACTGATGTAGACATGGGTACAAACATGTTTATGCCATCTTATTCATAGCTAAAACTTTCAGTGTCCTATCAGAATTGAAGTATGATGTCAATCCTCCCGCCTGGGTAGCTATAGAGGAAGCATCAATGGGATCAATATTTCTCTTATCATTACTATATGTTAAATTGCCACAAAAACAGCCCACATCTAGTTTTACCTCAAAACCACTGGTTATACACTATATACAATTTGGAATCAGTTTCGGCATCATGTCAAGCTTACTGGCCTATCTTTGACTGAATGGGCACTGTATGTTTGTTCCATCCTATACAGATAATGCTTTCGGAGTTTGGTTTAAATGTGGTGTGTCATACGATCTTCACACTGACAACATCTTTGGCTCATTTGAACAACTTATACAAAAGTTTAACATTGGCAGCACACATTTTTATAGATATCTACAGCTGAGGAATTTCATTTCCTGTAATTCTGAATCTTTCTCTTCTCTGTCTCCTTCTCCATCCGTTTAATATTCTGTTTATAGCTGTAAACCAGATGCTAAACAGATGATTAGTGCTGTATACAAGTTATTAAAGACAAGTAACTCAGCCACATTAGATGTACTAAAAGACAAATGGGAAAATTATATACAAGAACAAATTTTAGATAAACTGTGGCAAAAGATAATTTTCCACAGGCTTCACTGGTCCAAGGTAAAACTGGAGGAACCAGATACACTACTGCATATGGTCTGGGCATGCCCAAAGCTATATAATTTTTGGAATTTTATTTTAGATACCTTGTCAAAATATGCCAAATAACATTAGAACCATCCCCATTTATTGCACTTTTTGGTGTTGACACAGATGGTGCTCGTCTGAATGACGCCAAGGCCAATATGATAGATCCTGATTGCTGTTTAATTGGAAGGAGCCATTGCCAACAGTGGGTGCTCACAGTCTTAATTTATAATAAGTCTTGTATTTTTTTCATTTATACATATTTTTTTCACACATTTCATACTCATTTTCATATTTTCTTTTGATTCTGTAAAGCTGCTTTACAACAATGACCATTACTAGGTTCAAGCCTATGTGATTACAGCTTACAGCTAAAAAAAAAAAAAAATCGAGCATTTTATATTAAGAATTTTAGTATGTTTAATTTCAAAATGCCATGCATCCCTTTGTCTAGCTCAGTACATGGGGAAGACTGCTGACTTGACAGTTGTCCACAAGATGATCATCGATACCCCCAGAAAGGAAGTAAGCCACAGATGATGTACTAAAGAAATTTATAGAAAGTTGACTGGAAGGAAAAGGTGCACAAACACTGTGCAGTCTTAAGTAGACTGTCAAGCAAAGCCGATTTAAAAACTTAGGAGAGCTTCACAAGAAGCGATTCTGGAGTCAGTGCATGAAGACCCACGACACACAGACGTCTTCAAGAAATTGGCTACAACTGTTGCATTCCTAGAATCAATAGCTTCATCGAGAGGCAGATTTCTGTTTCCAGTAGGACTACCACTAACTGGTTTGATCACTATGACTTTACTGTGCTTGATTGGCCAACCAATTATCCTGACCTGAATACCACAGAGAACCTATGGGGAATTGTCAAGAAGAAAATGAGAAACATCCACCCAAAGAATAAAGACAAGCTGAAGGCTGGTATTAAAGCTACCTGGTCTCCAATAACACCTTGGCACGGGCAAAGTTTGAACACCACCATGCCATGCCATGCCATTGATGCAGAAATATACGCTAAAGGAACCCTGATTAAGTGTTAAGTGCACAAATTAAAATATTTTTTTTTATTTGTGGCCTGTAAATTGTTTATTAATCTTAGGAAACTAATATTTTGTGATACTGGATTTTTGAGCTGTAAGCTGCAATCATTAATGTTAAAAAAAAAAAAAAAAAAAAATGTAAAAAACCAATAATACAGGCCCATGTCTGGTAGAGTATGGAGCACCGGGTGTTCTGGTGCCTTTCTATAATGGCCTATAATGGGGAGGAGAAAAGGGAGACAGCACGATGTACTGAACCACAAGTGGTCAGCCAATGTCCACCCGAACAGAAGAAAGAAGAGTGGAAGGTTAACCCCTACAATCCTATCCACAAGAACAACTTTGTGTGCCAGAGAGGTCTGCCTCCCAGCCTATCTCAGGAAAGGCCCATTGTGATGTCTTCATACACATTTTCCTACAAGCAGAGAGTCTGCAGGCTAGAATACCATTTGAGAGTTAATATTCGAATGACCAGACTCCTCTGGGCCTACAGCTTAGCTGACCACTCTCCACAACTGTGGTGAAGAACAAGCATCTAAGAACACACAACACCCCAAATTTGAGATCAATGGGTCACAACAGTAGAAGACCATACAAGGCTGCAGCTCCTGAGACACACAAACCAGGCTATTCAGCACCTACAACGCAACCTAGGACACAGAAACCACACCCCATCTCCGCCTCAAATTCAGGTACAAATACGAAGAAGAATGATGTTTTCTATAATACAGACACACAAATCCTCACTTTCATTTAGTGCTTAATTTGTTGAACAATTCATTTTGTTGACTTTAAATATGAGGGGTGTTCAAGTCAAACTGTAACTTTTGATTGTGCAGATTAAAAGAGTATAAATCATCCTTACTTTAGTAAGACAACTTTGTAGAGGTGTCGAAATTTGTAAAAGCAAGGTCCAATGAAGTAACTGGCTTATAGCAAGTTATGGTCAACTGCTGTATGTCCAGGATGTGCTCTAAAAACAATGTGGGCTGTATAAATATAGCTGTATTGAAATACCATTATAGCACTTTTAACAGTTATCACATAATTCGTAAGCATGGTATCTGCAGTTTCCCTTGTGATTAACAAAGCTTTATCTTAACTTATCTTAGCTTACACCACTCTAATTTATTGAGAGGTGAATCTCAATAAATTAGATTATAATCAAAAAGCTGATTTATTTAAGTAATAAATACTGCTGTATGTCTAGGATGTGCTCGAAAAACAACGTGGGCTGTATAAATATAGCTGTATTGAAATACCTTTGAAGGCAAAGTTGGCCTGTCAGAGTGGGAAAGTATTTCTCCTATTTAGGAAGGTGCTGCTCATTTCTTGCAGTATAGCTCACAGTCTGAGCTGAATGTAATTAGCTATTCCTGAGAACAGGAATAGCTAATTACATTCAGCTTCAATTCAGTTTTATATAGCACTTTTAACAGTCATCACTGTCGTGAAGCAGTTTTACAAAATCAAAGAGAAAATTAGGGAAATGATTTGTGTGTAAGGACATAGGGATAAATTATAATTATTATATAATGTTGAGCAAGCTGAAGCCAACGTGGCAAGAAAAAAACAACATGAAGAAACCTTGAAAGGGTCCAAAATCAACAAGGAACCTTTCCTCATTTGGGTGATTACAGATAGCAAGAGTTGATCTGTAGTCATACTGTGAAAGTTCAGTATAATAGAATATAAAGGAAACACGGTCATGAGGGCTCTCTGGGAAGAGAAGCAACCAAACACTACCATGAACAAGCCTTTAAGTGATTAATAAGAATGGGGGAAGACAGCATCCAAACATACCCATTCTTCATAATACTCTATGTCCTAATACTCTATGTATGAGTTGCCTGGCTAGAATCTGCACCTTTACCTTGGCTAAATAAATAGGTTTTCAGCCTAGACATAAAAAGAGACACTTTGTCTGAGTCCAAACATCAAATGAAAGGCTATTCTATAACTATGGAAAAAAACACTGCCCCTGCTGTTCTTATAATACAAAGTACTAACAAGCAGGCTGTATTCTTTGAGTGTGCGCCTAGGCCGCCTACCTAGTGACCTTCGGAGTGATTATGAATTTGTTTAAGTACAATGTTACACTTGATTTTATCCGCTACTACGTGCAGCTCTAAAGGATAGAGCGAATCCTTGAGCGAATGAACTAAGATCTGACGCGTCGGTCTATAGTTATATAGCGCCACTCAGTGGTAAAAGCCAGTCGCCCTGAGGTGCGGCGACAAAACTAGAATACCCCTCGTCACACATCTGTAGATGTGGGTGTGACAAAACATAAAATGCTAGCAGTTCAACCAGGTACTGAGATGCAAGAAAACGGAATGCTTTTTTAGGTCAATAGAAGTATTTTAAAATCAATGCGAAATTTCACTGTAAGCCAATACAGTGTGGATAGGAATAAAGTGTCATATCTTGTGATACTAGTGAGGACTCTGACTGCTGTATTGTGGACTAACTGAAGCTTATGCGCCTAGTTAAACATCCAGACATCCAGACAGTAAGGCATTAATTTAACTTGGAGGTGACAAAAGCATGAAAAAAAAAATCTGCATTATGCAGTGACAATGTTCCTTATCTTGTTTTTCTAAGATGAAAGAATATAGTAATATTATCTACATAGGCTTCCAATGAAGCCCTGGAATATATAGATTACACCAAGGTCTTTTACTGATTCAGATGATGAAAGAGAAAGGCCAGAGGTCTCTTGTGATCAGCAAACTTAATTCTAGTTGCATGTCGTCCTAGTACTAGTTCTTCAAGCTGGTCAAGAAAGTTTTGTAGCATCCTGTGTAATGTCCTTTACACATCCCCAAACTTTATTAAACTGGTTTAACCTCATCTAGCTTTACTGAGACATATAACTGTGTATCATCAGCATAACAGTGGAAGCTAATACCATGGTTATGAATTATATTGCACAGGGGTAGGATGTAACAAAAAATAGCAATGGGCCTAAACCTGAAATCTGTGGATCATCTAACGTCACTTTAGTACACACTAAGTCACCTTTGAAATCTCCAAACTGACAATGAGCAGTCAAATATGACTTGAGCCAGGCAGGAGAGGGTCGTTCCCTTAACTTCAACATTAAAAAAAACATTTTGCACAATTAATTAATCAATCTGGCACGGTGGTGTAGTGGTTAGCACTGTCGCTTTGCACCGCCAGGGTCGATTCCCATCTCTGTGTGCATGGAGTTTGCATGTTCTCCCCATGCTTGGTGGGTTTCCTCCGGGTACTCTGGTTTCCTCCCACAGCCCAAAGACATGTAGGTTAGGCTAACTGGCGTTCCCAAATTGCCCGTAGTGTGTGAATGAGTGAGTGTATGTGTGTGTGTCTGTGCCCTGCGATGGATTGGCACCCCTGTCCAGGGTGTACCCTGCCATGTGTCCCAAGTCTCCCAAGGCTCCAGACCCCCCCGTGACCCTGAATACAGGATTAAGCGGTATAGATGATGAGTGAGTTAGTGAGTAATTAATCAATGACTATACAGCGCCCAGGCCAAAGAGCATACAAACAGGCTAAACCTGGTAGCTGCTAGCTGCCTGGAGTCATTACTTAGGTTCCACCAGATTGAGACTGTGTTTGTTCCCTGAGCTAAAAAAAAAATGTAGAACCAATTACAAAGTCTGTTTTAGTAATCTAATGAGTATACAATTAGACCAAACCAAATACGTAGGCAGTACCTCTGACCTGAACCTAGGACCGTTTAATATTAGATTTTTCACATCTAAAACAACCTTCAACCTTCACTGATCAGAAGCTGGACATACTGTGTTTAACAGAAACATGGATTAAACTGAACGAGTATGTAGCATCAAATGAAGTTAGCCCTCCAGGATACAGCTACATACATCATGTCTTGTCATGTCTAACAGAAAGACCATCATACCTAATAAATAGAAACACATTTAATGCATTAAAAGCTATCTACACTGACAACAGAAGATGCTGTTTGGGAACATCATTTATCACCATTCTGGACTTAGTTGGAGTGCTTAACAGCACAAACTTATAGGGCAAGTCAACTATCTATTATACTCTAGATCAGAGCTCAAATTAAAAATGCAATACAGTGTACAGAAATTGTACAGTATGTATTCTACTAAAAGTGTTATACCTGTTAATTCATTATTAACACATAAGGCTAAACAAAATCGTTTCATGTCAACGCCAGCAGCCGACATACAGTTGGGAAAATAAGTACTTGACACATCAGCATTTTTATCAGTAGGGGGATTTCTAAGTGGGCTATTGACACAAAATTTCTACCAAATGTAGTCATTGAGCCAAATATTGAATTCATACAAAGAAATCAGAATATTTAAGTATACAATTTGAGTCATAATAAATAAAGTGAAATGACACAGGAATAAGTATTGAACACATGAAGATAAGGTGCAAAATGGCATAGAAAGTCAGGAGATCACCTGAAATCTGTCGATATTCAGAGAGAAACCCCGCCCCCTATCAGTACTAATTGATATCAGCTGCTTTAGTCCTAATTGATGGCATATAAAGGCTTCTCATTACCCAGGAGGCACACAGGAAAGACTTCATGATGGGTAAAAGCAAAGAACTCTCCCAAGACCTTTGTAATCTTATCGTTGAAAAGCATTCTAATGGTAATGATTATAGGAGCATTTCCAAAATGCTGAATGTTCCTGTGAGCACTGTGAGGGCTATTATCCGGAAATGGAAAGAGCTTCAGTCACCATAAACCGGCTCGATCAGGTGCTCCACGTGAGATCCCTGTCCAAGGAGTCCAAAGAATAATCAGGAGAGTTCTCTAAGAGCCAAGAACCACTCGGGCAGAACTTCAGGAAGACCTTGCATCAGCAGGTACTGTTGTTTCAAAGAAAACTATAAGCAATGCACTGAACCACCATGACATCCATGCATGCTCACCACGCAAGACTCCACTGCAGAACAAAAAGCATGTTGCGGCTCGGTTAAAGTTTGCAAAACAGCATTTGGAGAAGCCTCTGAATTATTGGGAGACTATAGTATGGTCAAATTTTACTTTTTGGCAGTCATTCTACACACCATGTTTGGAGAAGAAATGGCACTGCTTACCACCCCAAGAACACCATACCAACAGTTAAGTTTGGGGGTGGAAGCATAATGGTTTGGGGCTGCTTTTCAGCAAGGGGTACTGGCAGACTTCATATTATTGAAGGCAGGATGAATGGAGAAATATACCAGGACATTCTGGATAAAAATCTGCTGCCATCTACCTGAAAATGAAAAGAGGGTGGACATTTCAGCAAGACAATGATCCCAAACACAAGGCCAAGGAAACAATGAAGTGGTTTCAAAGAAAGAAAATCAAGTTGCTTGAATGGCCCAGTCAATCACCTAAATCCCATAGAAAATCTATGGCGAGAACTGAAGATCAAAGTTCATAAAAGAGGCCCAAGGAACCTTCAATATTTAGACCGTTTGTATGGAAGAATGGGCCAGAATCACTCCTGAGCAATGCAGACGACTGGTCTCTCCATACAAGAGGCGTCTAAAAGCTGTAATCACCAACAAAGGCTTTTCTACAAAGTAGAAGTTTGTTCAATACTTATTCCCCTGTGTCATTTCACTTTATTTATTATGACTCAACTTGTATACTTAAACGTTCTGATTTCTTTGCATGAATTCAATATTTGGCTTGATTGCTACATTTGGTGGAATTTTTGTGTCAATAGCCCACTTAGAAATCCCCTTACTGATAAAAATGCTGATGTGTCAAATACTTATTTTCCCGGCTGTAAATATAGATAAAGATAGATAATACAAGAAATAACTTAATGACTATTTCCTGGCTCAGGTCTGACTAATCATTATCAGTTTGTAGATGTAAATCAATTATTCTATATGTATATGTATGTTCCTTTGTTTGGTGTACCACAGAACACAGGATTTTAGACCCACTGCTATTTTCTCTTTACATGCTTCCTCTGGGCAACATAATTCGTAAGCATGGTATCTGCAGTTTCTCTTAGGATTACTAAAGCTTTATCTTAGCTTACAGGTGCATCTCAATAAATTAGAATATCATCAAAAATTTTAGTAATTCAATCCAAGAAGTGAAACTCGTATATAGATTCATTACACACAAACTGATATATATTTCAACTGTTTTATGTATTATAGCTAATAATCATTATTATAAATTCAAATTCAGCTTCTCAGAAAATCTGAATATTACTTAAGGCAAAAACAATCAAACAAAAAAAAAACATTAACAGAGAAAGACATTAACAGAGACTACTGAAAAGTATGAACACGTACAGCACTTGATACTTGGTCGAGGATTCCTTTGCATAAATTACTGTAGCAATGCGGTGGGACATGGAGGCGATCAGTCTGGGACACTGCTAAGGTTTTATGGAAGCCAAGGTTGCTCTGATAGTGGCCTTCAGCTCTTCTGCGTTGTTGGGTCTGGTGTCTGGTATCTTTCTTTCTCCTCACAATACCACATACAGTGGGTACAGAAAGTATTCAGACTCCCCTTAAATTTTTCACTCTGTTATATTGCAGCCATTTGCTAAAATAATTTAAGTTCATTTTTTCCTCATTAATGTAAACACAGCACCCCATATTGACAGAAAAACACAGAATTGTTGACATTTTTGCAGATTTATTTTAAAAAACTGAAATATCACATGGTCCTAAGTATTCAGACCCTTTGCTGTGACAATCTATGTCATATATATTGAACTCAGGTGCTGTCCATTTCTTCTGATCATACTTGAGATGGTTTTACACCTTCATTTGAGTCCAGCTGTGTTTGATTATACTGATTGGACTTGATTAGGAAAGCCACACACATGTCTATATAAGACCTTACAGCTCACAGTCCATGCCAGAGCAAATAAGAATCATGAGGTCAAAGGAACTGCCTGACTGAGCTATCGGGGGAGAAGAGCCTTGGTGAGAGAGGCAAACAAGAACCCAAAGATCACTGTGGCTGAGCTCCAGAGATGCAGTCAGGAGATTGGAGAAAGTTGTAGAAAGTCAACCATTACTGCAGCCCTCCACCAGTTGTGGCTTTATGGCAGAGTGGCCTGACGGAAGCCTCTCCTCAGTGCAATGAAACACAGACACATGAAAGCCTGCATGGAGGTCTCCAGGCCGTTGAGAAATAAGATTCTCTGGTCTGATGAGACCAAGATAGAACTTTTTGGTCTTACTTCTAAGCGGTATGTGTGGAGAAAACAAGGAAATGCTCATAACCTGTCCAATACAGTAACAACAGTGAAGCATGGTGGTGGCAGCATGCTGTGTGGGTGTTTTTCAGCTGCAGGGACAAGACGGCTGGTTGCAATCGAGGTGAATGTGGCCAAGTACAGAGATATCCTGGACTCCAGAGTGCTCAGGACCTCAGACTAGGCCGAAGGTTCACCTTCCAACAAGACAGTGACCCTAAGCACACAGCTAAAATAACTAAGAAGTGGCTTCACAACAACTCCGTGACTGTTCTCGAATGGCCCAGTCAGAGCCCCGACTTAAATACAATTGAGCGTCTCTGGAGAGACCTGAAAATGGCTGTCCACCAATGTTTATCATCCAACCTGACAGAACTACACAGGATCTACAAGGGGGAATGGCAAAAAATCCCCAAATCCAGGTGTGAAAAACTTGTTGCATTTTTCCCAAAAAGACTCATGGCTGTATTAGATCAAATGGTTGCTCCTAATAAATACTGAGGAAAGGGTCTGAATACTTAGGACCATGTGATATTTCCGTTGTTCTTTTTCAATAAATCTGCAAAGATTTCAACAATTCTGTGTTTTTCTGTCAATATGGGTGTGTTGTGTGCTGTGTGTACATTAATGAGGAAAAAATAATGAACTTAAATGATTTTAGCAAATGGCTGCAATATAACAAAGAGTGAAAAATTTAAGGGGGTCTGAATACTTTCCGTATCCACTGTAGATTCTCTCCGGGATTTAGGTCGGGTGGGTTTGCTGGCCAATCAAGCACAGGGATACCATGGTCCTTAAACCAGGCATTGGTACCGTGTGGGCAGCTGTCAAGGCCTGCTGGAAAATGAAATCAGCATCTCTATAAAGCTAGGCAACAGAGGGAAGCATCAAGTGCTCTAAAACTTCCTGGTAGTTGGTGGTGCTGACCTTGGACCTGATGAAACACAAGTGGATCAACACCAGCAGAGGCCATGGCTCGCAAACCACCACTGACCATGGAAACTTCACACTGGACTTCCAGGCTTCTGTGGCTCTCGTCTCTTCTACAAGACTGTGGGACTTAGATTTCCAAATGAAAAAATTTTACCTTTATCTGAAAAAAGGACTTTGGCCCACGGAGCAACAGTCTAGTCCTTTTTGTCCTTAGCCCAAATAAATAGCATACTTTTCTGTAGTCCAACATTTCTTTTTAAAATCTTTATATATATATTGGTCTTAAGCAATATTCTATTTTCTGATGTACTGAATTTTAGGATTTCATTAGCCATAATCATCAAAATTAAAAGAAATAAACAGTTGAAATATATCAGTCTGTGTAATGAATCTATATAATAGATTAGTTTAACTTTTTGGATTTGAATTACTGAAATAAATCAACTTTTTGCTTATATTTTAGTTTATTGAGATGCAGCTACAGTTTCCACTGTTTGCTGATGACAAACAGTCATATATCTTAGCAAAGCCAGATGAGGGACTCGAGCTTAAAAAAAGTTGAGCAATATGTGAATGACAGACGCCAGATGCTTATTTACTTAATTCTGGCAAGACAGAAGTACTGGTACTAAGACCACATGCAGCTAGAAGTAAGCTTTCATTTGCAGCTCATCTAGATAATATTACTAAAATAGCCTTCTTTTATCTCAGAAATATTGCCAAGATATCACAATTATTGTAATGCTTTACTGTCTGGATGTTCTTCTAGACAATTAAAAGCTCTAGTTAGTCCCGTATGCAGCAGTCCTCTCTGGAACCAGAAGAGCTCATCACCCCAATCTTATCCCTACTGCTTTGGATAGTGACCACCTGGCTCATCAGGGACAAAGTGAATTAAAAGGCATACACATTTTCTCATAATTTTCTTTTTTTTGAATCTTTTCCTGATTTTCTCTACAATTTAATCATGTCCAATTCCTCCCCGTAACTAGGGGGCTCCCACATTAAGGGTACTACTACCACTCAGTCGGGAGAGCTGAAGACGGTCACGCGTTTCCTCCGAACCACGTGATACCAGCCAGCGAGCACTTTCTCACAATTTCCACTTGGCAATGACACTATCCCAAATTTGACTAGTGCTTTTTAGGAACTCCTTTAATCGCCCAAATTGGGAAATTGCTAGGCGTAAGGTCAGGATTGTCCTGGAAATATAGCAATACCTTTCAGGTGAGTACTTGCAATTTGTGAGTGGTGTTCATGAATGAATATGTGTATAGCTGCCACAGATAAATGTGTCACTTTCATAAATTGAAGAAAAGTTATTTAGCGATCTTCAAGGATTAGGAATGACCGCACTGGACTCCAAGCCATCTTAGCCGCGATTGGGGTTCATAGGCATACGCCATATGTACATACAAATTGTACATACAGATTTGCACAATTTAAATATTTTATTGTAGCTATAGTCTCTATACTATGTCACTATTCTAATCACTATACTATGTATGCTTGAAATCTTCTGTAAAGAAGTAAAATTCTTCTGTAAAGTTTTATGCCTTCATAGATGATGACTACTGCTTTGACTTGAACACCCATTATAAATTAATACGGTACTATTTTCGTCCACAATAACTTCTAAAACATCTAAATATCATGCATCGCAAGGTAGATTTTTTTGGTCAATCACTTGATCTACAGCTTAAGGTGTAATATTTTTTTCTGAATTTCAAACCAATTGGACTGAAGCATAAATATAAAATAGCCATCAATCACTTAACATAAGGGATGTAAAGGATATCTTTTCTGTAGTTCCAGGAATTGCAATGACATCCCCAGGAAGGCTGGTCTTCTGTGAGTCAAGAACAGCCTAGAAGACAAATAAAGGTCAAATAAAGACCTGACTGAATATAGACTGACTAAAGCTATTCTGGTAAAAGGTGGACAAGTACATTTTCTCGTACAAAAACATAAAATCTTTTTTATGTATATCTTTATGTAGTAATGTAAATGGCTATTACAGTATGAATTAAAAATTGAACTTTTACCATTAAGATATGTTGAGTAACCCTGTCCAGCTCAAATAAAAAGTTGGTAGATGATAGTGGTTGCTGCATAACAAACAAACAAAAAAAAAATTAGACATGATACAAATCTGAATTTTTGTTTTTTAAAAACTATAAACCACAATAGTAGTGCTTTCACTATGGCAATGCATTTTGACACTTCCCCAAACCTAGATATTTTACAGCTGTGCGAGATAATGATTATCTCAATTAACAGGGAATATGCAATGCAATCAGGTGTGCTGAACAGCAAGTTTCATTGGGAAAAGCTACTAGATGGAAGTTTGCAATACATAAAGTTGTGTGATTGAGCTACCTTCAAGGGGATTTTTACAAGAATCCACTAAATGGAAAACACCGAAAAGACTATGAAAGTGAGACAGTTGGCAGAAGCTACTTTTATTGCACTTACAGGAGTCCACTGGACATCAGTAGGTTAACATAACTACTGCAGTGTAACAGCCCACATAACTGATGACAACTGCACTTATTCACCTTGCCTTTATCAGTTGCTGTGTTCAAAGCTGAAAAAAAAAGACATTTTGCTGAAGCATGTGCTATCCTCTTCAGGCTGTGGTCATCCCTGCTGCTTGTGTACCTTTTTCTTCCACACTTCTCCCTTCCACATAAATTTCTATTAATGTGCTTTGATACAGCACCTTTGGGAACATTCAACTTCTTTTGCAATTACCTTTTGAGACTTTCCCTCCTTACTGAGGATGTCAATTATGGTTTTCGGAACAACTGTCAGGTGAGCAGTCTTTCCCATGATTGTGCTTCCTACTGAACCAGACTGAGAGGCCATATAAAGGCTCAAGAACCCTTTGCAGGTGTTATGGCTTAATTAGTTGATTGGAGTGGGACACTTTGAGCCTAGAATATTGAACCTTTTCCCAATATTCTAATTTTCTGAGATTGTGGATTTGGGGTTTTCATGAGCTGTAAGCTATAATCATCTCAATTATGACAAATCACGGCAAGAACTATCTTGCTTTGCATGTAATGAGTCTATCTCATATTAGTTTCACCATTTAAGTTGCATTACTGAAATAAATTAACTTTTGCACAATATTAAAATTTTTTGAGTTTCCCGCGTATAGTAACAGACAGAGCTCACAATATGATTGCTGCTGCAAGGAGTTTACCATTCAAGAGATTTTAACATTTGTTAAATGTTAATGTCAGGAGATATTTTAAAAGTGGGTAATGTTTGCACTAACCAGTTTGTCAGGAATTTTTATTCCAACATTGCATGTTTTATTGTAAAAGTAAATCTAAGTTTTTTTTTTTATTGTACTGAATCAGAATTAATTACTATCTTATTACATACTTTCTATAACTGTGATGAACTAGATTAAAATTTGTAACCGATTGACAGCACTGACACACGCACACACGTATGTACACACAGCTGTATCTCAATAAATTAGAATATCATTAAAAAGTTGATTTACTTTTTCATGATATTCTAATTGACTGAGATGCACCTGTATACAGTTAAGTTATACAGAATACAGACTTAAGAAACAAAGTACGGTGAAACCTTGGATTGCAGGCATAATTCGTTCTGGACTGCTTGTATATTAAAACACTTGTATATTAAAGCAAATTTCCCCCTATAAGAATATAATGGAAACTCAGATTATTAATTCCACAACCTCCTACAAAATATAAAGTAAAAATAAAACAAATTAACCTGCACTTTACCTTTGAAAAAAGTAAAAATAAATCCCAACAGTGTTTCCGTTACTGTGTGTGTGTGTGTGTGTGTGTGTGTGTGTGTGTGTGTGTGTGTGTGTGTGTGTGTGTGTGTGTGTGTGTGTGTGAGAAGCTAAAGTAAGTCGAGATGAGCAATGACTCCCTCCCTCTCTCTTCTCGTCTTAAATAGCCCTCCATCCTCTCTTATTTGAGGGGGCTACTGTGTGGAATGGCACACACTACTACCAGAAACACTGCTCTATCGGGATAGTTAACAAGGAATCAACCTGCACTTTACCTTTGAAAAGAATTGTGACAGAGCAGTGTTTCCGTTAGAGTGTGTATGTGTGTGTGTGTGAGAGAAGATCCAGTCGCTCAGTTTTCATCACGTGACGCTTCAATACAAGAAGCGCATGCGTGCCATATCATACTTGATGATACTCATATATATCAAGACTCGCTTGCGGAATGCTGGCAAGCTGGGTTACTTGGAATCCGAGGTTCCACTGTACAACGATTACTGTTTACAGCTAAAATTAAAGTTTTGGTAATTCTGACTTCTATAAAAGATTCATTTGAATTTTATAAAGATTTGAACCACAAGAGGGATATTTTAGAAGAGTGAACAATTTATGATTAAATTAAACTGATTGATTACCTTTACAGAGAGGCATCTACACTCACCTAAAGGATTATTAGGAACACCATACTAATGCAGTGTTTGACCCCCTTTCGCCTTCAGAACTGCCTTAATTCTACATGGCATTGATTCAACAAGGTGCTGAAAGCATTCTTTAGAAACGTTGGCCCATATTGATAGGATAGCATCTTGTAGTTGAGAGAGATTTGTGGGATGCACATCCAGGGCACGAAGCTCCCGTTCCACCACATCCCAAAGATGCTCTATTGGGTTGAGATCTGGTGACTGTGGGGGCCATTTTAGTACAGTGAACTCATTGTCATGTTCAAGAAACCAATTTGAAATGATTCAAGCTTTGTGACATGGTGCATTATCCTGTTGGAAGTAGCCATCAGAGGATGGGTACATGGTGGTCATAAAGGGATGGACATGTTCAGAAACAATGCTCAGGTAAGCCTGCACAGTGGTAACAAGGCATGATGGATCCATGTTCTCATTCTGTTTACGCCAAATTCTGACTCTACCATTTGAATGTCTCAACAGAAATCGAGACTCATCAGCCCAGGCAACGTTTTTCCAGGCTTCAACTGTCCAATTTTGGTGAGCTCGTGCAAATTGTAGCCTCTTTTTCCTATTTGTAGTGGAGATGAGTGGTACCTGGTGGGGTCTTCTGCTGTTGTAGCCCATCCGCCTTAAGGTTGTGCGTGTTGTGGCTTCACAAATGCTTTGCCGCATACCTCGGTTGTAATGAGTGGTTATTTCAGTCGAAGTTGCTCTTCTATCAGCTTTAATCAGTCAGCCCATTCTCCGCTGACCTCTAGCATCATCAAGGCATTTTCGCCCACAGTACTGCCGCATACTGAATGTTTTTCCCTTTTCCCACCATTCTTTGTAAACCCTAGAAATGGTTGTGCGTGAAAATCCCAGTAACTGAGCAGATTGTGAAATACTCAGACCGGCCCATTTGGAGTTCAGGAGATTGTCTTGACCAGGACAACACACCTAAATGCATTGAAGCAACTGAAATGTGATTGGTTGAATAGATAATTGCATTAATGAGAAATTGAACAGGTGTTCCTAATAATCCTTTAGGTGAGTGTATATTGCTGGAAAATATACCCTGCATTTATAGTGCTTGCTTTATAAAATTTCCTCCTTAATAAGCCATACACAAGCAATTATATATCAATAATACTGCAATATACAAACTAAGAACACTTTCTTACACTTTGTGTCGACTGATTAGGTGGTGGCACTTTCCTTTTGAAAATGGCATCAGAGATGGCTTCAAATGGAACTTTGTCCTCTTTTTCAATAGTAAAAAGAGGACTATCCCACCTATTTCTTGAATCGGGAGCTTCAAATCTTAGAATTAGAGCATCCAGACTAAAGGGAAAAAAGGGGGGGGGGGGCATAATTAAATATTGTCAATGAAAGAACATGATTCAAAAACCCTGAAATTACTCACAAAAATTTGTGTTTAGGATTTGTAAAAAGTTTTATACATAAAGTATGTATTAGATGTAAGGATTAGAACAGATTTATCAAATTCACATGGTGGCTTCTATTATTTATGGCGTTAAACACTTCCATAAGAAATATGTAATTCTAAATCTGAAAAATACGACTATGGAAAAGAGGTAAATATCTGCTTACGTTTCCTGGGAATATCGATAATCTGCTTCTCTTTCCTTGTTCCATTCTGAGCTTAATGCAGGAGATGTTAAACAGTAGACCTGAATAATGTGAATGTGTACAGAAATATCAAGATCATTATACATATTTAAAAGATGCTAAATGAGGTTTACTAACATAATTGCACATACCAAACAGTGTGGTGTCTGTACATGCTTGATGAGACAAAAGAGTTCATATCTGTAACCTGGAAAACCAATTTGGGGATAAAGGAACATTATTTAACTAACAAAAAAACTTATAGCTGACAGAACAATAAGTCAGGCAGAAAGACAGAAAGTGAATGTTTTACTATCATTTCTGAAAATTCTATCACCAAATAACACCAGTGAAAATTATTTAGTACTTTGGAAATATGTATATGTAATTACCTTTAATGTAATTTAGGGAATCCAGAATTACAATATCATCTTTGTTGATTCTCCTGTTCCAGAGTGAGAGGAAAAATACATTTTATATATATATAATTTTATATAAGTTTATTCTTAAAGTCTCAAATAATTAAAGACTTGTTTATAGTATGCAATTAAATAATTTGCATGATGTGCACTATTATAACAAAATCCTAATGCAAAGCTCCAGACATTATTAGTGCTCCTTATTGAACTTTCTAAAAGCACCAACATGACATTTAACTGCACCATTTAAGCCATCTTACCTGCATTACTGATAAATGCTTACGATAGCAGATAGCATTGATAGAAGCCAGCCTGTTGTTAAACTTTTCTTTTAAGTATATATATTTATAATAATATATAATTAATATAAGTACTTATAATATATCATTTTTAAGTGCTGGTTAATTTGTTTTATTTTTTGTTTGTATTTTGTATTAATAATTTTTGTATAAATATTTTTGGGTTATGGACCATTCTACAGGGTGGGCCATTTATATGGATACACCTTAATAAAATGGGAATGGTTGGTGATATTAACGTCCCCCTCACATATACTAATGTGCCACAAACAGGACGTTAATATCACCAACCATTCCCATTTTATTAAGGTGTATCCATATAAATGGCCCACCCTGTATTATTTATCATCTGTTGCATGACATATGCTTTACTAAAGACTGCTTCTCTAAGCACTTACCTAAATTGAAATCCATAACTTTCAAATAAGGTAACAAAAGTAATGTAAAAAAATAAAATAAAATAAAAACTCATTCTTTAATTCATAGTACATTCTATGTCTGTGGAGTATATTTATTCTACATATTTTTAATTTTATCTACAAAATAAAGGTTTCCGGGGTATGAAGAATAAATGGAGGGGCAGAGAATCCAAATTGCATAAAGTCCAGTGTGAAGTTTGTACAGTTGGTCATGATTTGTGGTGATATGTCAACTGCTGATGTTGGTCCATTGTGTTTTATCAAGTCCAAAGTCAACAAAGCCATCTACTTGGAGATGTAAGGGCACTTCATGTTTCTACCTGCTGACAAGCTTTATGGAGATTGCAGAACTTGCTGATAACACCTGCCCACAGTGCTACCAGTAACTGGTATGCTGACCATGACATTACCCAGCCAACTTGCCGAACATGAACCCCATATAAAATACATGTAGTATTGTAAAGACGAAGATGAGAAACAACTAACAACAATACAGATGCCCTGGGCACATAAGTCCTGGGCTTCAGTAACACCTTAGCAGTGCCATTGGCTGATTGCTGCCCAGACATGCAGAATTGAAGCCGTAATCTCTGCTAAAAGAGCCCACACCAGATTAATTATCTCTTTTTCATTTTCATGAGCTTTAAGCCATAATCATCAAAATTAAAACAAAAAAGGCTTGGTTTATTTCACTTCACAGTTAAGAAGAATCTAGAATACAGTAGTACCCCAAAAGAATTTAACCTTGCTTCGCTGGCTTTCCACTAACACAAACAAGTTCTGATCAGCTACTGGAAGTATGCCTGTACGTGCGTGGTGAAAGTGCTACGTATGCTACGGCAAAATTCTTGCTAAATTTTAGTTCTTAAGTTCATATGCATTGCAGTTGACAGTAGTGAAACCATCACTATCACCATAATCATCACCATAACTATCAGATATTTTGAAGAAATTTACTAACATAAACCAGTATTTGTTCTATTGAGGAAGAACATTGACTTTATAATTTTTACTTTGCTCATTAAATGTACCATAAGATATAGATTGACATTGAATGACTAGAAAGTCATTGCCAGAGCATCATAAATCTCCCAACTTTTTATGAATGGATATTTTGTTTCACTATCAAAAAAAAAAAAAAGAAACCACCCACAAATGGGGTATTTTAAGTGTCCAACACTGGTGCACATAATTACAAAACTGTGTCGCAATGTCTTCAAAAATGGTCATAAGTTGTAAGTAAATGGTTTGAGTCTGGAGCCCTGTTATGTGAACTCACCTTTCGACTTCAGACCTCAAAGCACCCCTCAGATTTTTCTCCCTCTGCGAGTCTGGGGTTAAAATTTAATCTTGTTAGTTTACACCAAACATTTATATTTGACATTTATATTATTACACATGACTGCACATCAGAAGATATGCACAGAAGAACACACTCAAACTTAAACATTTTTCCAAGACGCTTAATTAGGTTAGAACGAAACCGCACAGGTTTTTCTTAGAGTTATAGCTGCAAGCACTCAAAAATGTGCTGAAACACCACAAAATGACGGCGGCATGCTAGTAATGTTTTTGCTTCTCCATTAGTTATGTTTATTGCATTTATTTAAGGTTGTGTTTCTTTAAAATTTCTGATTGCAGACATGAAAGTAAAGTTTGTAACTTTTTAGAATATAGGAAGGCAAAGGCCCTGACTTGAGATGTCAAAGGTTACCAGCAAAGCAGACTTCTAGGAACCAGGAAACACACTTTTTTTTTCTGTTGGCCAATTAACAACCAATTAATCATTATGGACATCCATGCTAGGGCATGGACACAATGGACCTCTATCCTCATTTACCACCTTCTTTGCAAACCCATATTTTGCAAGTTTCTGCAAGCAGGAAAAGGGTCATTTGTGCTAAATTGACACTAGACATCTTCAGGGAGAAGGCACTTAAGAAATATGGCAAGAATGAAAAGTCATTATCATTGTTTATTATTGTTATTTCCTTTCAGTACTTTAACATAGTATACATGTGTTTGGAACTATATATTTTCATGCCTATATGTCTTATTAAGTAAGAATAAGTATGAGTGGGTCCAACTCTCTTTTATAAGACAATTATTATTTATGATGGATACCCAAACCCCTGTTAAATCCTTTTAAAGTTTCCTAACTGGTTGGAAGCACAGTTACTCACATCATGAAAATATGCAAATGTAAACACCCTCTAAATTGGGCCTTTGGAAGCAGTAAATAAAGAAAGAGACAGAAAGAATAGAATGAAAGGTCATGGTGCCTTTTCCTGCATCCTACACTTAAAGGTATATGCACAAAGATGTTTTTTTTGTTTTGGTGAAAAAAAACTGAACTCTGAGCTGTCCTCCAAGGAAATCGAAGATCTGGGGAAACCGAGAGACTTGCTAAGACCCTCCCTAAGCTAACACAGGACTGTGGAATCATGATCATGAGGAGGTGCTTCTCAGAAGCAGAGACTGGCTAGAAACAAGGGAAAGAATGCCCTTTTATACAAAGAGATCAGCTCCAGAGTGCATGAATCCCCAGTGCATTCAAGATAATGTCAGTTAACCCTTTGGACTCTATGACATTGTTCACGCTCCTGAGCATTTTTTTTTCTTTGCCACCTCTGGTGCTTGAGAGACTTCAGACTGCCCTCCAGGGTGCTCAGGAAGTTCTGCTCCTGCACCATAGAAAGCATCCTGACAGAAAACATCACAACCTGGTTCGGAAACAGCACCATGCAGGACGGACGAGCTCTACAGAGTGTGCGATCAGCTGAGCGCATCAACCGCACTGAGATCCCTGACCTGCACTCAAACTGCAGCAAGCTGTGCTGGACCAAGGCCATTAAGATCGTGAAGGACCTCAGACACCCCAGCAATGGACTGTTTTCTCTGTTGCGGTCAGGAAAGCGAATCCGTTCCCTGAGGGCCAATACAGAGAGACTGACTAGGAGCTTCTTCCTGCAGGCAATACGATCTCTCAATCAGTACACCACACAGGACTAAACGATTTTGCACATACACACTTATGTACATTTGAACATTTGTCTTTTTTGCACTCATTCTGGACATTCATGGACACTGTACACTGTACTGTACACCTGCACATTCATTCACACTTACATATTTCTATTTCATTTCTTTGCTCGTTGCACATAATTCACTTTCAATAAGACACTTAGGGCCATCTCTATTTAAATTCCCACTTCATCTCCACACTAAAATTTCTATATTTTGCTATATTTGTACAGAAATCATCTCTTCTCCATATTTGTACAGCTAGATTTTTTTATTCCTCCAGTTTTTTCGGAAAAATAAACAAGAAATCTCTCTAATGACGCTTAAATGAGAGCATACTAACGGAATCACTGATGTAAAGTAAAAAAAAAAATTAACCTGCACTTTACTTTTGAAAAGAATCGTGACAGAGCAGTTTTTCTGTGTAGAGCAGAGAGAGAGAGAGAGAGAGAGAGAGAGAGAGAGAGAGTGTGTGTGTGTGTGAAGGTGAAAGGAGGAGGGGTGTGTGTGATGGGGCATGGAGTCCAATGACGTGCGCGAGCACACACATAAATGCAGTGTCGACTGAGAGAAAACGAATCTTTAAGCCTCTAGTGGTTACTCATTATTACTGAAGAGCATACACTTTATCGACTACCCGTCCAGCGTTTAGCCCGATTTAGTGTATCTTACCAATTCTGCTTATCATGTGGTCATTAATGATAATTGAGAAATACCAGATTTTGTATTATGAGCAAGGTAACTTAAGATCTAGGCAAATGTTTAGACTTAAAAATACATTACCAGGACAACAGTCACAAGAGCAGAGCCTTAGGTTTACGTTTCTTTTCGCAGAGCTTACGGTTTCATTATGAGACGAGCACCAATTTCAGCAAGGTATGAAGCTTTGTTTGTTTACTTGCGTTTAGGGCTGTAGCTATCGAATATTTTAGTAATCGAGTATTCTACCAAAAATTTTATTGATTAATCAAGTAATCGGATAAAATGTACTTTTGCTTAATTAATCAGCCATATAAAATATATTGCTCAAAAATAAAAAAGAACACTTAGTCCCGGTTTGACTTGCTTCATCTTCTTCATACACATATGAGGCGCGTTCAAGTCAAACTGGGACTAAGTGTTCCCTTTTATTTATTTTTTTAATGCATACAGCATTTTATCAAAAATAAACATTGCCATTATTCACAATACAAGGAATAGCTTGAAGTTGACTGAGATTAAGTGCATTACAGTGCCATAAATTCTTATTTTAAAGCCTTTTTTCAGATGCAAACACCAAAAAAAAAGGGTATTTCAAAGGGCTTTAAGTATCAAAAAAACTAAGGCTCACATTAAAACAAATAATAATACAAAAACATTAAGTTGTCCAACTTAACTTTCAAAACTAATGCGCACTCAGTAGAAGAAACGAACGAATCACTCTCAGAGACTACTCAAAAGTCACGTTCATGAACGACCCATCATTAGGGTGAACCAACTTCGACACAACACTGATAAAATGTGCGTTGCAAGTGTACGATTAATAAAAATCGCTACGCATTTGTTTTTATCATGGACACTGCTGCGCCAGTTTATAACACAACAACATCTTTAATTATTCAAATATACAGGGTAAACATTTATACTATGTACTGTAGTTATTTAGCTAGCGTTAGCCAAGACCAAAACTTTTATCTCGAACTCACCTGCATACACCGTGTTCTTATCAATACCCTGCATTTCATCTCCAATGATGTCAACTTGTTTATCTGTATTTTCACAAAAGTAGTCTCTTATTTCGTGAGCCCGGCGACTTTTACCGCTGCACGGAAAGCCACATATTATAATTAAGGGCATTTTGCGCACTGGAATGGTGACTAAAACATTAATCTAACATACGCTGTTTTGTCTTCTTCTTCTGCTGCTGCTGCTGCTGCTTCGTCTTCTTCGTTGTTGTTGGGTTTTTTTTTTTTGCCAGAATGCTTGCAGGTGCATTACCGCCACCTGTTGGACTGAAGTACAGAATAGTATTTTGAACAATAAATAAAATAAAATATATCCTCCTCACTAAACCAGTCATTCAAATACCCAATCAGAGCACTGCAGTACCAGTTCCATGTAAGTTTCCATGTTATTTCTCCAAAAATACTTTTGGGAACGTTTTATTCAGTGCTGTCATAAAGTTATCTTTGTTGCATTATACTGTATTAGTGGCTGTATTTATTGTCTCTCACCGCGGTAAAGTTGTTTTTATATGGGACATTCGCAACACATTCGAGACTATCCCTTCTGTATCTTGAGAAATAAACACACAAAAATTACAAAAAGAGTATTTTCTTAATCTAGATGGAAAAGAGAACCTATTTAGATCTTCTCCAGCCTCCTGGAGCTAAATCTTTCGGAAACGCTGCGCTAAAATTCCCTACCCCCGCCACGGACTGCCCCCCTACATAATCTCTATCAAATATTATGTTAAAACATAAAGTTATAGGTTTATGATTATCATATATGATCTTACTTTTATAATGAACTTTAGGCACGTGACAGACGTCGAGACCATTGATACAAATTCTCATATAATGTTTATTTTGTGGCACATTTATTTTGCAGGGGTTTATCATGTAATACAAAAATGTTTACACTAAATAAATATTGTTTAAGATGAAAATAATATAAAATAAGCAATATAAAATATAAATGTATATGAAAATAATTTTATATACACATTGCTTATTTTATAATAAAATAAATTTCGGGTCATTTGTAATTCGTTAAGCATAACGCTATGAATTAATATTCCGTAAATTATGTGGGGGGGGGCAATCCGTGGCAGTTGGGCATTTTAGCTCATAACACCAGTAAGCAGCTTTTCTGAAAGATTTGGCTCCAGCAGGCTATAACGGGAGATTATTATTTTGTAATCAGTTCTCTTTCCACTCCAGATTAAGAAAATACACTATTTGTCATTTTTGTGTGTTTATTTTTCAAGAAGCAGAAGAGGTAATCGTGTCGTGTCGCCTTGTACCTCCAGAGTCCGGGTTAGATTCCTGGCCAGGCTCAATTCCTGTCTCTGTGTGCATGGAGTTTGCATGTTCTCCCTGTGCTTGGTGGCTTTTCTCCTGGTACTCTGGTTTTCCTCCCACAGCCCAAAGAACTTCAGATTAGGTTAACTGACATTCTTAAATCGTTTGTAGTGTGTGAGTGAGTGTATGTGTGTTTGCCCTGCAATTGATTGGCCCAATGTCCAAGGTGTACCCAGCCGCGTGCCCTAAGTCGCCTGGGAAAGGCTCCAGGCCCCCCGCAACCCTTAATACAGGATGAAGCGCTATAAACAGTGAGTAAGTAATCTCGAATGTGTGGCGAATGTCCAATTTAAAACCAATTTTACCGCAGTTTGAATGACCCAGTTGGACATTTAACTGTTTGGTAAATGTTTTTCTTTAGTCCCATGTGTTCTAGTTCCTGTCGGGTTATGATCGCTTCAGCCTGGATCCTGCCTCATATTTTGCCTATACCTACATGTTCTTGTATGCTGTAAATGTGTCTAGCGGTATCACCTGTATACCTGTGTTCATTTTTTCCAGATTTTGTTTGTATGATCCTAGATGATTTTCTTGACTTCAGCCCTACTTATTGGAATTTCTACTTGATTTTTTTTCTTCATTTTTAATGCTTGTTTAGTTAACTTATCCATCTCTTTATTTCCCTCAACTCCAATGTGAGCTGGAACCAATAATAAAGTTTTAGACTCATCTGCTGCAAACATGTAGGCCGTACAACCATAATCTTGCTCTCATAATGGCACAATAAATATACAGTGGAACCATGGAATCCTTGGAACCTTGGAGTAATGCGCAAGACGAGCAAAGATTTTTAATTAACTTTTACTTGAAAAACGAGCAAGTCTTGGTTTACGAGTACCGAGTATCATGTATAACGCCTGCGCTCTTGTTTTGACACTGAGCGTCACGTGATCACAACTGAGCCAATGATTTTTCTCTCTGTTGCGCTGCGGAATTGTGGGTAATCGTCTCCCCTGCTGGGTCTTAGTGCTCGTCTCTTACTGGTATAATCAACATCTCCCTCTCTGTTTCAGCTTGTCAGCGACACAGACACACACACACCGATACATGCAAACATACACTCACGCCTTTACACTCCCTGGCGAAAAAACGGAAACACTTATCTTTCGAAATTTACTTTTACTTTTTTTTTTTTTAAGGTAAAGTGCAGTTTAATTTGTTTTATTTTTACTTTATATATTGTATTTATATATTTATTTGGGCTGTGGAATAAATAATTTGCGTTTTCATTATTTCTTATGGGAAAATTCAATTTGATTTACAAGTGTTTTGGAATACGAACCGACTTCTGGAAAAAAAATTATGCTTGTAATTTAAGGTTCCACTGTATATTTAACAGTGAAGCTTTAACTTGCCAGGTTAGAGGCATCTTTACCTGGTTTTTTATATTGGTCCTTCCATATTTCAGGAATAGTCTAGCTTCCCATATTAAATTAAAAAGCAACAAGATTCCTTAAAGTGAGGCCAGTTTTCTGATTCATCCTTATACCAATCCATTTTATAATAGGATAGTGATCCAAGCGGTTCCAACATATTCAGCAAATCCCAAATGCAATTTCATAAAAATATAAAGTAATATCAGTTGCACTCTGTGTTTTGTGTACTATTGTATCCATTACCAGTACAATTACTCATATAGATTAAACCATTATCAGCAATGAAGTCCTTATCAGCCAGTCCATCTGTACCCATGAGTCCCCTATGTGCATTGACATCCCCATACCATACTATTTTATCCTGTGCATATTTCCCTGCTGCTTCTGTTGTACTACTCTTTAAGACTCTTTGGAAGGTATGTCTAGTGTCTATGTACACACTAGTCCCTTTCTCTACTCTTCCATAATTCCCTTTTTACGTTATTCTTAATTGCAGAATTCCCTTGTAAAACCACCACTTTATACTTGTGAGCTTCCATGTTTCTAGGATGAATTTAAAATAATTTTAGTTTTCTCTGTTTCCTGTCTATTTGTGCTGAGCAATTAATAGGATCCAGCATAAAGAGAATGAAGTAATTTTTTTTCATGATCAAAGTGTCTCTCTTTACTGCTTTGGCATATGTTAATTCCATTCAATTTTATTTGTATAGTGCTTTTAACAGTTTTCATCGCTGCAAAGCAGCTTTACACAATCAAAATAATTATTTACGTTTGATTAATTATGTAATGCTTGCGTAGCTTAACTACCTGGACCACTGTTGCTCTCCTGCTTACTTCACATCCGCCATAGTTACTCAATTCTCAATTTTAGCTCCTACCACACACTTTCCATACTCGTGTTTTCCAGCACATCTACCGCACCTTTGTTTGCCTCTGCATACCCCTGCTACATGTCCATAGTTCCTTGCTCTTAAGACTCCTCAGTGTAGGGGAAAGATGTGGGTTGACCTCATAGCTCATATTAGCACATTTTCGAACCATAATACAAAATAGACTGTTACATATAATTCCATTTCTGGTTGCTTTCAGACATTTATTTAACTTACTTTGGCTCAGATTCAGTTTTGTTTGTTTTCATCAACTGAGACACGTATCAGAATTCCTGAGAGGAGTCATCAAATCTAAAAATCAGGAGCGTGAACACCAGGAAAGCAGCAGGACCAGACGGCATCTCAGGTCGAGTCCTTAGAGCAGCTAGCACCTGTGTTCACAGAAATATTCACCATTTTTCCTGCACCAAAGAAACCCCATCCTGCTTTCCTCAAAGCCCTGACTTCAGTAGTGATGAGGTGCATTGAGCAGAGACTTCATCATTTCTTCACTTCCTGACACACTGGATCCACTGCAGTTTGTATTCCTCCCGAACTGCTCTACAGATGATGCCATCTCTCACCTCCTCCATACATCACTCACTAGAGAGGGGAATTATGCTAAAATACTCTCCGTCGACTACAGCTTAGCGTTTAACACAATAATTCCCTCCATACTCACCACCAAGCTGGAGCACCTGGGAATGTCTCAGCTTCCCTCACCCTCAGCACTGGAGCCCCCAGGGTTGTGTTCTGACAACCCCTACTGTATTCATTGTACACCTACGACTGCGTAGCTACTACCAACTCCACCACCATCATTAAGTTTGCTGACAACACCGTCGTGGTGGGCCTGATCTCTGACAATGATGGGATGGCCTATCTGGAGAACCAGTGCCAGAGGAACAACCTACTCCTGAACGTCAGCAAGACAAAAAAGCTGATGGTGGAATTTAGTATAAAGCAAGAGAGGAACTACTAGACCCATGTCATCAACGAGAGAGTGGAGAGAGTTTACAGCTTCAGATACCTCGGTGTTCATGCAGGATCTGTCATGGTCCTGTGACATCAACACCGTTGTGAAAAAGGCCTGGCAGCATCTCTACCACCTCAGATGCTTAAGAGACTTTAGACTGCCCTCTAAGGTACTTAGAAAATTCTACTCCTGCACCAAAGAGAATACCCACTCACTTTTACCGTCTCTAATTCAGCGCGTACTGTATGTGTCAGTCAAATCCATTCTATTTGCGGAATGCCCTAATAAATAGTATACAAACATGTAAATAAAAGGTATACATTTGAGCAGTGTTTTTTTTTTTTTTTCATATCTTCAGTTGAGAATGTGTTATTTTGTTAATTAAATGGATGCGATGTCAAAGCGCCAACGCGATTATTTGAACTTGAATAAAGAAAACAGACAGGATCCACTCTTCATTTCCATAAACTTGTTTGTAGTGGTAAGCATCACAAAAAAAACAATACTCTTTTTAAAAATAATTGTTCTTGTATGGCTCTTTGTCAGGGTAAATCGTTCAGTGACAGCCCTGTAACTTTCCATGTAAAACAGGTATGAATCAATTGTTTAAATGTATGTAGCATGAGCTATTGATCATTGAGTCAATTGGTGTCCTTTTTTACCCAGAGACAGGTTAATTCATGAAACCAAAAGCACACTCATGTTTCTCTGTTATTAATATTGCACAAGCTTCTTGGCAGCTCAAGGGTTTGTGTAGAGTACTAGTGGAAATGGTGGTGGGAGTTTCCGGTTAAAGAAACTGAAGGCAAGAGAGATTGTTCCAGCTGAAAGGTTTATTGGTATTATTTCTGCATGCATGAGGCATTTGGCAATCATTGGGTGGGTGGTTATGTGCTTGTGAGTGTATGCATATATGTGTGTGTGGTCTACAATAAACAGAGGCAGAATACAATAATGAATTGTCAATTGTTAAGAATATTAGAGGTGCTATCAAGAAATTGGGCATTATACAAATAGGATTAATAGTCAAGTTGTTAAACTATAAAGTAAGATTAAGGTTATGTACTATAGCTCGCATAGTATTGGTACAAAGTGTGGCATTAAGTACCTAACATGAAAATATAACAGAAGGCAGTGCTTAAATTACGACTTACAGTATCTCTTACTAACTACCTACAGAACATAGGTACTATCGGCAACATTTAACATGATACTAATTAGCAAACAATGCTATAATTATTAATGTAATTAGTAGTCAATAAATATTTAATACGCTAAATACAAAACATCTTCCTTTAAACCGTACAACATGTAAACAAATTACTTACTTTTTAATCAATCACTCACAGGAACAAACATGCAGCAGCACTGAAAACAAGTCCTTCTATCCAGCAATCTGGCCTCTAGAAGTTGTCTTTAGGCATGCCTGGACATTGCCACGCTTGGAAGCTCAGTTGTGAGCGGTGCGGAGCAGAAAATTAAATATAGCCTTCCTTGTTCCAGGAGCTGACTTGAGTTAGCAAAGTGGGGAAGGGCGCATTATTTGCATTTGAATGTTGTCCTACATTGGAAAGCATCTTCACAAAATCAAAAGAAAATTAAGGAAATGTGCAGGAGAAAGTAAAAATGTGTATACATCATAGTGATCTGATTGTCCCTGATGAGCAAGCCAAGGGCGACGGCGAGAGTGACAAGGAAAAACTCCATGGGATGGCAATAGGAAAAAATCTTGAGAGGAACCAGACTCAACAGGGAACCCATCCTCATTTGCGTCATAACAGATAGCAGGGATTGATCTGCAATAATACTGTGTGTTAGACAGTTGGAAGTTCAATATAATAGAAGATGTCTAAGTTAACATCGAGTCCAGTTCAGTTCGGCACCAGCATGGCACCAGGATGAGTCAGACAGGTGCAGAGGGCAGAGGGGGTCAAGATTGCTGGGAGCTAGGGAGCAGCATGTGTAGCTCCAAGCCATCATGAAGCAGAATCCAGCTGGAAGTGGTCCTTCTCTGAATGATTCAGGATCCTCACAGGGTGGGCCTCTGCCTACTGGAGCTGGCACAATCTGGGTAGGAAAAAAATGAACAGGTTGAAAAGAATTAGCGTAGTTGCCATTCATCAAATTAGCAGCACTAGATGGCCGTGTGCATTTAAATGTACTGGAGTATAAGGTTATGGGATGAATTATGTGTATGTCAGGCTAAAGAGATGTGTCTTGAGTCTGCTTTTAAACTGGGAGTGTCTGAGCCCTGGACATAAGGGGTGCTGCGAGTTGTAACATGTCAGAAGCCAAAATAGTTTGTAATCAATTCTAAACTTAACAGGTAACCAGTGCAGGATTGATAGTCCTAGGGTTATATGATAAAATTTTCTTAATCTTGTAAGAACACTGGCGGATGCATTTTGGACTAACTGTAGTTTGTTTAATGAAGATGCAGGACAACCACTTAGTAATGCATTATAATAGTCCAGTCTGGAGGTCATGAATCCATGAACTCACTTTTCTGCATCAGTAAAATTAAAGATGAGCACTTTGAGTTAAACCTGGGTCCTATTTTCTGGGTAATAGTGAGTAAATTGTTATAGATAGTTGCAAGACCACCTCCACGACCAGTTTGATGGAGCTCATGCTTATAGAAATATCTTAACGGTGTAGACTCATTCAGACCAATATATTAATTTGGTTTAAGCTAGGTTTCGGTGAGGCAGCGTGGATCAGGGCAATAATCTGATTATCAATTATAATGAAAATCTAAGGTATGACTTACCGCCAGTCAGATGGTGCGTAGTGACCTAGAAATGCTGTCCGAGAGGACTGCTGCTCCAGCTCTGCTAGGGTGCAGGCCCTCAGTATGGTAGAGCCTAGGACGCTCCTAGAAAACATTCCAATTACAGTGGAATCTCGGATTGCGAGTAACCCGGTTTGCATGACGAGCAAAAATTTTTGCTACATTTTTACTTGAAAAACAAACAAGTCTTGATTTACAAGTACAGAGTATCATGTAGCACGCATGCACTTCTTGTTTTGACGCCGAGCGGTCAGTGATCACAACCTACCCAACGTTTTTCTCTCTTGTGCGCTGCGGAATTGAGGGTAATTGTCTCCTCTGCTCGGTCTTAGTTCGCAACTCTCACTTGTATTATCATCCATGCACGCGTGTACTGTTTACTATAACACTGCGACCACGTGTGTGCGCATAAAGCATCTTTTATTTTGTGTGTGTGTGTGTGTGTGTGAGTGTGTGTGAAAGTCATCCTTTCTGCGTGCGTGTAAAGTAAAAACGTGTAAAGTGTTATTATAACTTGGGTGTGCTCGTGTAAAGTAAAAGCAAGTCTCATTAGAGAGGCTAAAGATCCATTTTCTCTCTCTCTTTGCCAGACTGCACTGATTTCTTCAGTGTGTGTGTGTGTGTGTGTGTGTGTGCGTGTGCGCATCATTAGACACTGTGCCCCTTCCCTCCTCCTCTTGTCCACACACACACACACACACACACACACACACACACACACACACACACACACACACACACACATGACAAAACTGCTCTGCAATGCTTTCCAAAGGTAAAGTGCAGGTTAATTTGTTTTATCTTTAATTTATAGCAGTGATTCTGTTAGTGTGTCCTTTAGTGCACTCGATGGGCATTAGAGAAATTTCTTGTGAATTTTCCCCGTTGAGACCTGAAAATGGCTGTCCAACAACGTTTACCATCCAACCTGACAGAATTTGAGAGGATCTGCAAGGAGGAATGGCAGAGGATCCCCAAATCCAGGTGTGAAAAACCTGTTGCATCTTTCCCAAAAAGACTCATGGCTGTATTAGATCAAAAGGGTGCTCCTAATAAATACTGAGGAAAGGGTCTGAATACTTAGGACCATGTGATATTTCAGTTGTTCTTTTTTAAGAAATCTGCAAAAATGTCAACAAGTCTGTGTTTTTTTTTTTGTCAATATGGGGTGCTGTGTGTACATTAATGAGGGAAAAAAAATTAACTTACATGATTTTAGCAAATGGCTCCAATATAACAAAGAGTGAAAAATTTAAGGGGGTCTGAATACTTTCCTTATCCACTGTATACTCATAGAAAGCTAAATGTCTGCTTTTATAAAAACTAATGGAAAACTAATTTTAGATTATGTAATTCGTATAAAATGTGAATTATAGGCGCATCCACTGTTGCGGAGATGGCGAGATGACATGATTACCTTTATCACTGCAGCCAAAAACAAAGCAATCACAAATTTATCAATGAATTATTAAAATGGTCAGAGTCAGTCTCCTTGCTGTTTTTCCCTGATGCTTTCATAATCATTAGTCTACAGTGTTGAGTGTAACACGTTACAAATTAACGTCTTTTTTTTGTGAATGTAATGAGTACTAACGCGTTAGGTCCAACATTTAAGTGCTCAATTATTTAGTTATATTTTCAAAAATGTAATCCGTTATTCAGATAATTTATGTAATCCATGACAGCAGTGATTCCGTGTGTGTGTGTGTGTGTGCGTGTGTGTGTGTGTGTGAAAGTCATCCTACAAGCCCATGTCCCTGCCCCCGATAACTCGCCCTCCTCTGTTATTCCTGCTGTTAGTAGTTAACAGATTATGGGCCAAACATCACTGTAAACAACTCAGTTCAGATGTAAGTAAATTGTCATTGCTGCACTGTTTGGGAAAGGGATATGCTGATTACATTGATAATTAGGTCTTAAATATTCATGAAAAGTCATGGATTATTCAGTAAAACAGAGGCTCGGCTGAATAAAAGTTAGGCACATCAGTCACCTTAAACCAAATAAAAGATTTCCTGAGTGTTGGAATTTAGTTGTAACATAACAGATATACAAACCAAACAAATGGTGCGTACTGAATACTAAACCTAAACCGGGCGCGTTGATTAATAAACAGAAATGCGTGTTTCATAGCCCCACCCCCGCGAAAAACAGTGTATTCAGAGAAAGGCGTGAGATGGAAAGTTTCCTTATCATAACATGCGTTGCATTCTTTTTAATCACTCTATACACAACCCATGATTTTTTTATGCTACTTTACAAATGGAAAATACGAATTGAATCATTTTCTTTGTTTTTTTTATTTAACATTTATATTAAATTAAAATATTTTATACAAATACCAAAGAAAAATAGTGTAGATAGTTATTAAAAAAACAACACAACGCATGTTACAGTAGGGAAAATCTCAATTTCTTCCACTGCAGGGATTAAAAATGGTAACAATGTCAATTTTAGAATTTTTGAAGATTTGAAATTTACACACATTTAAAAAGGGGCCTGAAGCACTGCAGGTCTTCAGAAAGGCCACAGATCCAAGAGGGTCTTAAGGTGGGGAAGGGTGCATCTTAGTTTCTCTGAACGTAAAGGTGAGAAGAGCTGATTCACACTTGGGGAGGGCTGAATTATTTGCATTTGAATGTCTTACATTTAAAAGCATACACAATAACACTAAACAACAACCTAGAATAAATAGAGGCAATGATTACACTGCCCAAACCTCATTTAAATGAAATGAACATATATTGTAAGTAAACAACAATAGCCCTTGTTTAGAAAAGCATTTTTATTTACACTATAAAAAATAATCCTGCATCTATTTTTAGGCGTGCCAGCTGCCACGTTTTATTTAGAAGTTTTAAATAAAAATCTACATCTATTTAAACAATTAAACTATTTATTTTAGTACTTTAACTATATCTATTTCATTTACTTAAAGATAGCATTAAGAACAAGAACAATAAAACTTAAAAAAATATTATTGATTAAATTTGGGCTGAAATAACTCTTGTCCTCAAAAATGTAACAGATGACGACTCATGTCCATCAATCAGATATACAATATACAAACCTCTTTGTGTACTTAACATCAAAGACAAAAACAAACATCAACAGCCTCCACCAAAGAGTCTGGAACGCAGAGTACAGGATGCATCTCACAGACGCGATATAGTGTACTATAACCGTATTATAACAATTAGAAATACCCAAAATAAAATTTTGGCTGCCGTTTGGAGAAACCAGAGAATAAAGAATGAACCAGTTGTTGGGTGAAAATAACGCAACCAGGTGTTTATTTGTAAATGACTCACTACAGTACATTTCATTTGACCCAGTATGAGCAGTATGTGTTTTTTTCTACTCATTATTTTACAGTAAATGTCAATAAGTTATGATTTTTCATGTTTGTTGTATAAATAACTCGGATGTGGAAATTACATTCACTGTAGTATTTCTTTGATACAACGTATTATGACCGTTTTTATGACTTAAGCTGTAATTAGATTTGAAAACTGCAGTGAATGAAAAGGTCACAAATGACACGAAATGTGACTGATTTATTTTGGCCGATGTCGTTTTGCTGCGGCAGTGAGCATGGCGGTAATAGGCATTCTCATTAACTACCTACTGTAAGGCTAGATTACGTTAGAAATTTGAGATGTTTAAATCAGTCAAGGTGAAAACGAATAACAAAATACTGCAAGAGGCCCTGATGATACAGCATGATACAGAAATCTCTGTAGCAAGATTTTCATAAATGTCCCATAGCAAAGAAACTCCAAGATGAGATCTTATGTTAATCTCTTCTTTGTCTCCTTGACAGAAATGAACTATCTTTGAGACATGAATGAGATTTGGGCGTTTTCTGCATCTTTACAAAGGTGTCTCAAATGTGGCTCATTAAGTCTAAATCTCAGAGATGGTTCATTTTTGTCTTATGTGCAACTCACATATGCAGAAATGAGCCATCTTTGAGACTTGCGGCCCACTCCACTGGCTACCACCACAGGTATATTTCACACCTGTGGGAAACAGTGGAATGTGCAATTTATTTGAACTTTCTGCTTTAGAATTATAAGGTACACAAGAAAGTTTCTCTTTTAATCCACCATGTGTTCAATGAAGATATGTAGGTTGGTAATGACTATAGTCCATTACGAAATTGCTTTGTAATAGATAAAAATTTTATTTTGAGATCTAGCTTCTTTATTTAAAAAAAATCCAACCACCAGTTATATTATCGTACAGTACACCCAGATGTCACTAGTTGATCAACATGGCTAATATTTTACAAATGTGTATTACACCTGTTGTAGAAAACACCCAGAGTCTCTGGTTTAGTTTCCAGAAGATTATGACCTTTATTATCAATTCATAACATGGACTTAGTTGAATAAATCATATCAAACCTAAATGAATCCTGCACAACACAATAAAGACAGTATAAGTTTCAAACAGTCTTGCTGTAATACAATAGTCTCCGACCCAGATACTTTGCGCATCATGGAGGGTCGCCTTTTGGGGAGAGGCCAAGCTAGCACTATATTTACTAAAGCTGCGCAAATTTGCGTAAATTCCCTGGACCTCACACCTACTAGTACCCCTGCTGCTCCATTGTTCTCCTGGATTTGTTGTTCAAACACTCCCATTACCTGGCACATCTGCATTTGTTTAGCCTAAACCAAGGCAGGTCGAACCTTTGTGTGTGACAAGGAAACCTTCAGAAATGCCTGCCATATTTATACAAAAGACACACATTCACAATATATGGATACACAAGTCTGTTTTATTTTAAATAGTTTTTACAAACTTTACAGCATTTGCAGACCCAGTGTCCATCGTCCCTGCAGTTGGTGAATTTCTGACATGTTGCACAGGTAAACCTGCTGCGATTCCTGTTGCAGCTCTCTTGCACCTGGCACTACGTTTTCTGTGCAGTCCCTGGCGCAGCAGCTTCAGCAGCTTGCCTCTGTGCCAGTATTTCCTTGTGCTGCATAAATTGGCAACAAAGTTCCTTAGCTAGAAGACTCAGAAACAATCTTCTTTTGCCTGTCCACCCTGTACATGCCTTGTACAAAATGTAGGCATTCACCGCCGCCAGGGACAGCATATTGTAAAAACACCGATACTGGCCACCTGCGTGTTGCTGCTTATGGAATACATCCACGCCATTTGGTCCAACACGTCTACACCACACTGTAAAAGCAGAGAGAGAGAGAGAGAGAGAGAGTCATGAGTATATGTACTTTTTTTCTATAGGCCTGTATAGTTCACATCAGAAAACATTGTAGCACTGTTAATTATACACACATTCACATACCTTCATGTGGTTATAGTCTGTTATCGTGTTGGGTTTCCTCTTTCTGCCGTCACCGATCATCATGTCTTGGAACACACCGTCTTGTTTTTTTTAGGTGCATAAATTGTCAAGGAGACACTGCCACTTCTAAGCACTGAAGTGGAGAATACCTCTTGCTGTGCAGTGTCTTTTGCAGAGTTGAGGAAGTTCACACCAGACTTTATTCACCGTGCCCAGTAGCTGTTGTTCTCCCAACATCAAAAATGGCTCCATCAGATTCCTGACCACATTCTCTGCCAGCCTGTCTCCCTTCTGACGACTGGGGTCCTTTCCCAAGTAAAGAGATGCATTGTAGACATATTTGGTCTCCAAATCCGTGGCCATCCAGAACTTGATCCCAAATTTGTCTGGCTTGGTTGCGATATACTGTGTGAATGGACGAACCTTGTTAGGGAACAGCTGTTGATCTATGGTCATGCGTTCTCCTGGAGTGAAACTCTCAGTACAGTTCTTGTTGAAGCGTGTCCAGATGTCGGAGATCGCAGCAAATTTGTCTGTTTTCACCCGTTCTGCCCGCATGTCCTTGTCATCAAATCAAAAGTGTTGCATAATTGAAATGAATCTATCTCGGGAACATGCCAATGTAACACTGCCAAAAGTGCCAATTGCCCTCTGATTGCATTTGGCTGCTTGAATCAGCAACAGAGTTCCTTGGTTAGAAGCGCAATCGGAGGGCAACTGGCACACAAAGAACAGAACTCTCTGGTCGTGGGGGATGTGAGGTGGGCAAATGAACTAAATCACTTGTTCAACAGGTTTGATTCATCTGCCCCTGCCTTTCCACCCATACTGCACTCACTCATGCAGTCTCTAATATCTGCTACAGGCACCCCTACCCCCACAGGAGAGATTCAGAAAGTCTTTTCTTCCAATCGCTGTCAGACTGTACAACAACGTGCCTGCAGCTGACCCCACACACATGCAATATTAGTTCTTGTCAATCCCTGTCACTACATTGGGTGCCTGTCCATAAACATATATATCCACGGTGTTGTACATATATTTATACATCCACTCTGTACATGATATACATACATATATTTATCTTTTTACATGTACATACATATACACACCAATATTTTTCAATACACGTGTCCATATTTATGTCTCCAGATTTTTCTTTAACAGTTTCTTTAGTGCACTTTTTATACTGTATTCTTGGAACAGTTTTTATTTTTGCTGCTTTTGTCTTGCACTGTCCATGTTTCTGCAATGACAATGCAGATTTTCCACTTGTGGGACTAATAAAGACAGATCAGAGATGAACCTGGAACTGAGGGACAGAATTGTTTTTTTATGTTTGTCTTTTTTTGTGCTATTTTTACATGAACAGACAGAGGAGAGAACATGCAAAGCTGGAGAGATCACACAAAAACAAAATTCACTTTTGATGTTATAATTCAGTGATGCCCAAGGATAATGAAATGAGTTTTCATTTTATTCATATCATTGTATTAGCAACTTTTCATTTTGTTTTCACACAATTTTTAACAAATAAAACAGACTTGTGTTTCCATATAATGTGAATGTGTGTCTTTAATATTTGCAGGTCAGTCAATGTGTGGGATATTTTGTATAGATACGGCAGGCATTTCTGAAAGTTTCCATGTCACACATAAAGGTTTGACCTGCCTTGGATCTGAGCTACTCTGAGTAAACAAAAGCAAATGTGCCAGGCCTTACAGGTAATGGGTGGTTTGCACAACAAAAGCAGGAGGAGAATCGAGCTGAAGAACTGTGAAAATCTCAGCAGGGGTGAATAACACCTCCGGACTTGCACCAGAAAATAAAAAAGTCAGTAATTCTAGTGCTAGTGCTTTCACCCAAGACATGGCTCATCTCTAATAATCTTATTCATCCTCTTCTGAGGTGCTTGAAACCTCCTCTCACGCTTGTGAGTCATAATTGGAGCTGTAAATGTCCTTACAACCCTTTATGGACACCTTCCTGTCTTGCCATTTCAAGACCTCCATTTGTCGAATTGTAGCTTTTATGACTTCTTCCTCTTTGTCTTTCGGCTGTTCCCTTTCAGGGGTCGCCACAGCGAATCATCTGCCTCCATCTAACCCTATCCTTTGTATCCTCTTCTCTCACTACATCCATAAATCTCCACTTTGGTCTTCCTCTAGACCTTCTGCCTGGCAGTTCCAACCTCAGCATCCTTCTACCGATATATTCACAATCTCTCCTCTGAACATGTCCACACCTCCTCAATCTGGCCTCTCTGACTTTATCTCTAAAACATCTAACATGGGATGTCCCTCTGCCTCCTGTCTTTTCTTCAGTGCCACTGTCTCTAAGCCGTAGAGCATCGCTGGTCTCACCACTGTCTTGCACACCTTTCCTTTCATTTTCACTGATACTCTTTTATCGCACAGCACACCTGACACTTTTCTTCACCCGTTCCAACCTGCCTGTACCCGCCTCTTCACCTCCTTTCCACACTCACCATTACTCTGGACTGTTGACCCTAAGTACTTAAAGTCCTGCACCTTCTTTACCTCTGCTCCCTTTAGCCTCACTGTTCCACTTGGGTCCCTCTCATTCACACATGTATTCCGTCTTGCTGCGGCTAACCTTCATTCCTCTGCTTTCCAGAACATATAGTACAGACCAAAAGTTTGGACACCTTCTCATTTAAAGAGTTTGAATTTGTATTATGGAAAGAAAAAAGCAGCTAAGTAAAGAAAAATGAGTGGCCATCATTACTTTAAGAAATGAAGGTCAGTCAGTCCGAAAAATTGGGAAACTTTGAAAGTGTCCCCAAGTGCAGTCACAAAAACCATCAAGCGCTACAAAGAAACTGGCTCACATGCGGACCACCCCAGGAAAGGAAGACCAAGAGTCACAGCAGCTCAGATCAGGGAGCAGGTCAATGCCACACAGAGTTCTAGCAGCAGACACATCTCTAGAACAACTGTTAAGAGGAGACTGTGTGAATCAGGCCTTCATGGTAGAATATCTGCTAGGAAACCAATGCTAAGGAGAGGCAACAAGCAGAAGAGACTTGTTTGGGCTAAAGAAAACTCTTTGAATGAGAAGGTGTGTCCAAACTTTTGGTCTGTACTGTACCTCCACCGTTTCAAATTTTCCTCCACCTGTTCCCTGTCATCTGCAAACATCATAGTCCATGGAGACTCCTGTCTAACCTCATCTGTCATCCTGTCCATCACCAGAGCAAACAAAAAGGGGCTTAGAGCCGATCCTTGATGCAGACCCGTTCCCACCTTGAACTCTTCTGTCACACTTACAGCACAACTCACCAATTCAATTCAATTCAATTTTATTTGTATAGCGCTTTTAACAATTTTCATTGTCGCAAAGCAGTTTTACACAGTCAAAAGAATTATTTAAGTTTGTATCAAATGTGAATGTGTATGAATAAAAAAAATGTCTGATAGTCCCTGATGAGCAAGCCGAGGGCAACAGTGGCAAGTAAAAACTCCCTGAGATGGCAGTAGGAAGAAACCTTGAGTGGAACCGGACTCAACAGGGAACCCATCCTCATTTGGGTGAAACAGAAAGCAGAAATTGATCTGCATTCATATTGTGTGTTATGTGTCATTGTACTTGTTGCATCTACTGTAGTTGTTCTCCTAGTGCAGTTAAATCTTCTGTATAATTGATATTATAGTAAATATAATTGATCAATTCTGTATTTTTATTTGGTATAATCCAGAACAATATTGCTTCAAATCCTGATTTAATTTAATCTCTCGCTTTAAATGCATTAGGAATACACCTGGGTTGACCAATTGAATCCAAAGTGTAGGCTCTTTTATTTCGTTATTTAGTTCCCTCCCACTGTATCATGTTAATCTCTTGACTCAGTCTTACTTTAGTACATGTTCCTTTCCATCCTTCAGGTAAGGAGGCTAGAAGGCTTTCTTTTCCACAAACCCAATAAAAATCTGCTTCTACTATTGCTTGATCTTTGTATATCTCTATTGAGGGTGGTATGTCAGGATTTTCACAGTTTTCTAAGGTAATTTTCATTCCTTTCCTTAACCTTTGGGACAGGCACTTCTGATTGCCCCAGATTTTTTTTTGTCTGGAAACCAGGTAGTGGCACAGTTTCCTGTAAAGTTTCCTACATCAAAAGTTCCTTCAGATTTATTAAAAAATTCATATTCCTGGGTATAATCTATGCGCTACCATTTTGGGATTTTTTTTTTCCCCTTGTGTACTTTCTTGTTATTTAAATGACAAAAGTTTCTATTAAAATCAGCACACTTTTGAAAGTCATGTGGGTTTGGAACTACTGTTACTTTATTTGAGGATGATTTGGAATTGAATAGGCAGCTGTTCATACTTACCTCTCTTGCAATAAATTCTGCCCATTTGTACCACTCATTATTTTTGGCAGTTTCTCATAAAGAATCTGAATAGCTATTCTTTTCTATATTATCATTATCGCTATTAGCATTTCTACATTGTTTGGATTGGTTATGCTTTACATTTAAGTGATGGTTCTCTGTGAATGTATTATTAGGTTAACTACGAGGTTGGAGCCTGGTAGGAGCTGTGTATGGAGGAACTGATTATAACTTGATTTAGTATCAGGAATATGTTGATCATTAGACATACTACGGGCTGCACGGTGGTGTAGTGGTTAGCACTGTTGCCTTGCACCTCTAGGGTTCGAGTCCCGACTCTGTGTGCATGGAGTTTGCATGTTCTCCCCGTCCTTGGTAGACACATCCATATCTTTATTTAATTCTCAGTTATTGCCGTTCCTGCTTTGCAGTTTTCTACAAGAATGGGTCAATGCCTGGAAATGTTCTCTCTCACCAGCTACATCAGTCTTCTCTTGTGGTGGATGTCCAACAAGTTTGTTCAAAGTCTGCCATTCCTGAAGTTATATAGTATCTAATGGAAAAACAAAAATTAACACATTTGAGATTTACCTAAACACCATTCACGCCATTCCCAACTTTCTGAAGGTTGAGAGGTGGGCTTGAGTTAGCTTGTGAGCTGGTGCTTACCTGACTGATAATAGGGTGCTGATGGAGACTGCTGATTTCTGCAGTTCTCCTGCATTTTCTTTGTTGAGATTCTTTTTCTCCTCAAAGGTCAATGTATAGCAAGGATGGCCATATTTTTTGTTTCTCCTATGCACTGCTCATAATTGAGCTTCCAAGTGCATGCTTTATTTAAGATGAACATTGAAGCACATAAATGAATGACCACAGTTTGACACTTATAAATATGACTTACCAATATTCTAAAGTGTTGCTATACATTCAATGGCGTGTCTTTCTTTTAAAATGTGTAAAACCAAAATGTTCATCAGTGATACCATAGCAAGAACTTTTAATTTTATGAATTTATGCCCTGGATAAAAGAAAAAAAAAAATTACATCAATTGTCTCAATGATCAATAGCTAATGATACATACATTTAAACAATTTATTCATAGAGATGTACCTGTATTACATGGAAAGTCAGTGCTGTCACTGAATGATTTACCCTGACAAAGAGTCATATAAGAACAATTATTTTTAAAAAGCATATAACTGGCATATTGCCTTATCATTAATCATAATTTTGATTGTTATTTAAAAATTACAATAATGTTTTTAAATTATTGAATAGCTACATAATTGCACAACTGTTAAGCATTAGCCCACACTTGAGAATCTATTCTACGTTTTTAAATCATTTTAATACATTCTATCAGGGTTTAATCGCCCTAATGTAACACCCATGTAGTTCATACAACTAGAATCAGGAAATTAAGAAGAAAAGTAAAAAGAAGAACAAAAGGCAGATTTGTTATTCGTTTGCACTTTGCACTGTAAGAAACAACAATCCAGCGTAACAAGGTTTAGTGATAAGTTGCACAGCTTTTTAAAATTTACTCAACTTTCAGAGCAATTTGCTGGCCAAACAAAATATTTTACATTGCCTTTTATTTGACACAACATGTAACCAGTTTAAAATCCTAAGCTAATGTCGTTCATTAATGTAGTTGGTTCTATAAAAACAAAGTAGCAATACCCCAACAATTACAACATACAAACATTACTTTAAAAAACATTATTCTTCCAAAACTAGTCAAAGTTAAAACAGCGGTTCTATTTTGCTTAAGGTCAATAAAATACCTGTATAACACCAGATGCTTATCAATATCTTACTGATTCTTTTATATTACAATACCATAACCATTTTTATAAACTAGCAAAGATGAATAATTTAGGAGTTGTTGTGTGGAGTGATGTTTTAAAATAACTGGGTACCTTATTAATTCGCTTCTCATACAGAAACGTTAAACTTCCGATATACTGTAATACTCATAGATGAGTATTAACGACTCTGAAGCCAAACAGACATTTTTATATCCTTTAACTTACTGAGTACTGAATCGCTGCTACTCCTTAACTGTTAATTAACTGGAGTTTTCTCTAAGTAACGTTAGCAGGGCGCTCACTTTGCTGTGTTTGCTGGGGTGGAGCAGGACACTGTTGCTGGGCAAAGTGGGGAAGAAAGATGGATAGATAGATAGATTCGGTTATGAACGCTTAGTTAATTGTTTTACAGTGCGGTAACATGAAGTCTAACGTTAGCTCACCTCAATAATGTCAGTATACTGATTAGTGGAAACATAACATTAACTGTATAAAATACCTCTAAGCTAACTGAATAAACATAATAAACTTATTAAATTTACTATGTTTAATAAGAGGGGGGGGGGGGGTTATAAAATCACATATATAAAAATTGCATCTCAGTGAAGGTAAATTCATTGCTTACATTGAGATTTTTAGTTTATTCAGTTTCAACATTCATCTCGTTCAGTGCGGCTGGCACTGAACCAAAATATATTTGTTAAAATATTTGTAAAAGCAAAATTTTGTTGTTTAGAATGAGCTTTTTCTAGTCTCATGAGACTGAATTGAGTTCTCATTACAAGCACGACTTATAACAGACTAGGATAATAGACTGTTTAAAGAATGTGAAAATTACAAATTTTGACAAGGAGAGGTTAAATATCTCCATGAACACAGGTGCTAAGATCTTGGTCATTAAAAGCTCTAAAGACCCAACCTGAGCTGCGGCTTTCCTGGTGTTCACCCTCCTGAAGACTGTCCTCAAATCATGCTCAAAGATGATAAATGTGTTTCCTTTGCTGCCCTTAGAACTATTAGCACTGTTAGGTGCAGCCTTGAAGTTAGTGAAGTTGTTTAGCTCTTCAGCCAAAGACAAAAATCACTTTTTTTTCTCTCTTTGTCACTCTGTCCGCGATTACACAGACACACATCATGCACAGGCAATTTTATTAGAGGTATATGCTAAATTATATCTGTAGCTTTTGTTTACATACATGTTTTGTGAGCATACCCTACCACCACAAAATCTCTTATGCTTTGTTACTTTATGTAAATTATTATAAAAAATATGTAGTTAAAAAAAAAAAAAAAAAAGGTCTCCTTCAGTGACTGCTGTCAGTGTGCATCCCATTTGTCAGTCTAATCCAGGGGTGCCCAACCCTGGTCCTCGACTGCTACACCCCTGCACTACGCTCTGATTACTTGGATCAGGTGTGTTCAATCGATCTGAAACCGGAAAGTACCATCTTAGATACCGGTAGTTGAATACAAGGATCATTTTTTATTTTCCAGGTTCTTTTTGACTGACCACTGAAAAAAAAATGTATATGATTTTCCACAGTGTACAGATATCCTGTATCCTCACCCATGATTTTTTTATTTAAATAATGTACATACCTACATTGCAAGAATGTACATACCAAAACCATTATTAATAACCTTTAATAATGATCAGATACTCTACATTTGCCCCAAGTCTATCACTAGTGGGTATACCTAAATTATCAAACGTCCATGAAAAGAAATGGAAAAGTGTAAATATATACTGCATGTATATAAAAATCTTTTGCAACCTATATTGTTCACACAGATTTCACAAACGTTAGTTTTATTGTTTACATAGATTCATGGCATTCAATCAATCAATGCCATTTCAGTTTGAGCCTGTAAAACTATAGTGTCAAAAAGTTTGAAGAGTTGTCTACTCATAAAATGCAACTTTGGTAAGACTAATATAATGGCAATAATAATATAATGGGTAAAACATGAAATCAGTCATTGTATCAAAGTCACAAAACAAAGCCGTTTTTAAAATGGGCAATTATTTGCATCAAGAAACATTTAAACTTTAATACTAAAATTAATATAAACAAACGATATATTAAACAATACAATGTATTTAAAAAAATTAACTATGGGTTTAATACACATGAAAATAAATAAGGGATAAACAGAATAAATGTACTTTTTACAAAAAAAAAAAAAAAAAAAAGCTTAAAAATATGTAATTGTGGAATCAGCCAATTTGAGAAAAGGCAGGTTTGAGAAATGGTCGCTCAGAACTCTTAGGGATAGGGAAGGCCATAAAACCAGGTTTCCTCCCTGCTGGAGCTGAAGAAGTATGCTTAGAGACTCGAGCTGCATCTGTGTCTCTTCTTTTAGATAACAGCCGGTTTCCACTGCACATTGAATAGAAATTGAAATTATGAATTAGTTTCCCATTTTATCCCAAAACATTAATTCGTTCAATATTTTATGCAACATCAAGATTATTATAAATCCTTAGAAACATTATGGTAATTCGAAAAAATAAAAAATAAAAAAATCAACCATCAAAGAGCATTCCAATCATTCCAAGTTACGCTTTAAGTCCAACATTTATGATAGCTGTTGTCAAACTATTTGGGTGCTGTAAGTGCTCAAATTTAAATACTGACCCTTTAAATACATTCTGGCTGTTGAAACCCCTGCGCCTTTTGGGGTTCTTTGAAAAATTAGCTTTTTTTCTTTTTTTGCCTTCACTTTTGCATCTCCTGAAGTAGGCAGACATGTTACAATCTTCTTCAGGATAATCATCAAAAGAGTGAGGTCCCTCAGCCTGCTCGGAGTCTTTAAGGGGAAAAGAAAATAATTGTGTATGAATTGTTAGATGCTTCCAAAATTATTGTGTACTAATATTTAGAAATGAAAGCCAAAAGAACCGTGCCTTAAACAGATAGTTTTATATTTGCATGTAGCTTTATTAACTTAACTGATTAGACATATGTACCACTTTTTAAGTGATCAAAATATTTTAGAATATGACTAAAAGGTGTTTCTTGTTGCTCAGGTAAGCACTGTTAGGCTGATTGTTTAAACCACTCAATTTCAATTCAATTTTATTTGTATAGCACCCTTACTAATGGTAATTGTGACAAAGCAGCTTTACAAAATCAATAGAAAATTATGGAAATGTGAGAAAATGTGTATAAATCAAAATGACGAGACTGTCCCTATCAAGCAAGCCGAGGGCGACAGTGGCAAGTAAAAACGTAGATGACAATAGCAAGAAATCTTCAGAGGAACCAGACTCAATAGGTAACCCATCCTCATTTGGGTGCTAATGAATAACAGAAATTGTTCTGCAGTCATACTGTGTGTTAGGCAGATGGAAGTTCAATATAACATGACGAAGTCCAGTTTGTTACTGGAGGCTCAAGTAGAAGGACAGTGGTCCTGCAGGAAGTTCAGTAAAACTGTGCAGCTACTTTTTTTCATAAAACTACAAACATTTTATCTGAAACTATATTTTAAGCAATTAAATTGAATACATTTTTTTATTATACAGTGGAACCTTCGACTACAAGCATAACTTGTTCTGGAAACATGCTCGTATTTCAAAACACTCGTAAATAAATGCAAATTTCCCCCATAAGAAATAACTCAAATTATGCGTTCCACAACCACAAAAAAATAAATATATCCAGTATACACACACACAAACATACATACACACACACACACACACACACACACACACACACACACACACACACTATGTCACAAAAGTGAGTACACCCCTCACATCTCTGCAAATATTTAGTTTATATGTTTAGTTATAACTTTTCACCGGACAACACTTCATAAATGAATCTTTGATGCAATGAAAAGTAGTCAGTATAGCAGTGTAAATTTATTGTCCCCTCAAAATAACTAAAAATACAACCAATAATAGCTGAACCCCTGGCAAAAAAAGTGAGTACACCCCTAAGTGAAAATGTACAAATTGAGCACAATTAGTCATTTTCCTTCCCCTTTGTCATGTGACTCATTAGTGTTACACAGTCTCAGGTGTCACCAGATAGCAGGTGAGTCAAATTTGGTATAAAAGCTCTTCCACTCTCTCAACCTGGCCACTGAAAGTTCAACATGGCACCTCATGGCAAACAACTCTCAGAAGACCTGAAAAAACGAATTGTTGCTTTACATAAAGATGGCCTAGGCTATAAGAAGATGGCCAACACACTGCAACTGTGCTGCAGCACAGTGGCCTAGACCATCCAGCGCTTTAAGAGGACAGGTTCTTCTCAGAACAGGCCTCGCCATGGTCGGCCAAAGAAGCTGAGTGCAGGTTCTCAGCGTTAGATCCAAAGATTGGCTTTGGAAAACAGACGGAGTGTGTAACATTGCTGCAGAGATTTAAGGCATGGGAGGTCAACCTGTCAGTGACCGTAAACTGCATCAAATTGCTCTGCATGTTTGTTGTCCTAGACGGAAGCCTCTTCTAAAGATGATGCACAAGAAAGCTCACAAGCAATTTGCTGCAGACATGCAAACTAAGGACCAGGATTACTGGAACCATGTCCTGGGGTCTGATGAGACCAAGATAAACCTATTTGGTTCAGATGGTGTCAAGCGTGTGTGGCGGCAACCAGGTGAGGAGTACAAAGACAAGTGTGTCTTGCCTGCCGTCAAACATGGTGGTGGGAGTGTCATGATCTGGGGCTGTATGAGTGCTGCTGGCATTGGGGAGCTACAGTTCATTGAGGGAAACATGAATTCTAAGACTGTGACGTACTGAAACAGAGCATGATCCCCTCCCTCTGGAAACTGGGCCACAGAGCAGTGTTCCAGCATGATAATGACCCCAAACACACCTCCAAGATGACCACTGGCTTGCTAGAGGCTGAGGGTAAAGGTGATGGACTAACCAAGCATGTCTTCAGACCTAAACCCCTTAGAACACCTCTGGGGCATCCTGAAAAGGAAGGTGGAGGAGCACAAGGTGTCAAATGTCCACCACCACCGTGAAAGAGGATTCCCGTGGCAACCTGTGAAGCTCTGGTGAACTCCATGGCCAAGAGAATTCAAGCCGTGCTGAAAAATTATGGTGGCTACACAAAATATTGACATTTAACATTTTCACTTAGGGGTGTACTCACTTTTGTTGCCAGGGGTTCAGCTATCATTGGCTGTATTTTTAGTTATTTTGAGGGGACAATAAATTTTACACTGCTATACAAACTTTACACTGACTAGTTTTCATTGTGTCAAAGAGTCATTTATGCAGTGTTGTCCTATGAAAAGATATAACTAAATATTTGCAGAGAGGTGAGGGGTGTTACACATACAGTGGAACTTGGATTACTAGGATTGCGAGTAACCCAGTTTGCAAGCATCACACATGACGAGCTATTTTTTAAAAATACATTTTGACTTAAAAAACGAGCATGCCTTGATTTACATCACGTATCACGTGGCATGCATGAGCTTCTTGTTTTGACAACAAACGCCACGTGATTGTCTACCATACTCTTAGTGCGCCTCTCTCACTCGTATAGTCAACATCTGTGCACACATGTACTATTTACTATAACACTGTGACCATGTGTGCATGTAAAACACCTTTTATTTGTGTTTGTAAGTGTGTGTGTAAAAGTCGTCCTTTCACACGGCGTTTATTATAACGTGTATGCGCATAAAGCAAAAAGTTAAACATCCATTTTCTCTCCCTCTCTGTCAGCCTGCACTGACTCCATTAGTGTGTGGACATGCACACACTAATTCAAATACTGCTCTGTCACGATTCTTTTCAAAGGTAAATTGCAGGTTAATGTTTTATTTTTACTTTACAGCAGTGATTATGTTAGTAAGTGCGCACGCTTGCATGCCAGAGAAAACTAATAATATTAATTCAACCCTATACGCAAAAAATTTACAAAATATAAAGTATATATTTTTTTCATTACCTTTAAAAAAAGTAAAAATAAATCCTGACATAAGCGTTACCGTTAGTGTTTGTGCGCTCACACGATGTATATATGCATGTGTATGTGTGCATGTTCGTTTGTGTGCGCTGTGCATGTGTGTGCGACACCCTCTCCCTCTTCTTGTCTTTCACAGTAACACTTGCTCTCTTATTTGAGAGGGGGGAGTGCGGGACGGCGTTCACACACAGGTACACTAACGGAAAAACTGCCTCATCTGAAAAATTTACAAAAAACATCTATGACACTCTCTAGCTGTATTTAACACGAAAGATCAAAAATATACTACCATGTCAAAAAATAAGTAACAAAAAAAATTTAATCACAAATTACTAAATCAGGTGAAGCTAATCACTTTTTCAATGACGCATAAAGCCACTTGACTTTCAACTGTGATCATTTCTATTAACTCATGAAAAAGCATGAAAAGCGGGAGCATTTTGGTCCCTGTTAGTGCAAATGAAGCAAACACTCAACTATGGGTAGTAATGCACTGCCTAAAGATATCTGGTATAAAGTTATGCACAGGCACAAGTCAGGAGATGGATAAAAAAAAAGGCTTTATCACCACCTAGAAGCACAGTGAAGTCTCTTATTAAGAAGTGAAAGGTATTTGGTACAAACAACACAGACCCTACCTGGATCAAGATGCCAAGAGGAAATCAGAGAGGCTACCAAGACTCTGAAGCAGTTGTAGGAATTCATGACAGAGTGGTCATTATGTGCATGTGACAATATCACATTCCCCACAAATGTGACTTGTATGGGAGGGCTGTAAGAAAAAAAGCCACTCCTCAAAAGTGGCCACATGCAGTTATGACGCAGGTGGTTACACAATTGATCTGGTGGAAATCCAATACAGCTCACCATCCAAATAACACCATTCCTACAATAACGCATGTATCCTGTTATTGTCCAGTGATTCTCTTCAGTCACTAGACTGAACCAAGCATCCATTTCACAAATCAATAAATCAAATTACTTAAAGATGATGTGATGAAAGCCTGGAAAAGCATTACACATGAATGCAAAAGTTGGTGATGCCACCATCATGGTTTGGAAAAGGAATAGTCAGGCAAAATATTCAGTGTTACTTACTAAACAAAAGGTGAAATTCTGATGAACCACAATCATCTTTTTACCTCAAACAAAAGTGTCAGTGTATAGCAGCGCAACTGTACAATTGTCAGAATAGCCAGAATACACATACCACCATAATGCTGGCATTTTCCCCAGTATTTCTGGAGGCACAGTAGTAGTAGTAGTAGTAGTAGTAGTAGTAGTAGTAGTAGTAATGTTTATAAATACTTGTCATAAATATTGCTGCAAAGAGCAATCTGCAAGGGACAAGCACCATGTGCAGACTGCCCAGAAGGATGCCAATTCTCTCCTATATGGATCGATTTAGCTATGAATGATTATTTTGTGTACAGATTTATTAATCTCCAAATTGACTCTAATCGTACTAATTAATCTCGAAAAGTGCAAGCACACAGCACCTGCTAAACAAAAGGTGAAATTCCTCCATATCAATTGAACATGACTACAGAGGCATTTGAGACGATAAAATGTTGACATTTAAAAAAAAAAATAATCCTATAGGTGGTACATCCTGAACCATTTACACATTGGCATCCACTTTGGCAAATTTAGAAATTATGGCAGATCACCAGCAAACTGTTTTTTGTTAAATTCAATTTTTAGAAATGTTAAACGCTTTTATTTGTTCGTTTATAAGTTCATTTGTATCGGGCTAAATGTTGCCCTTGGTTTTTAAGAGAGACAACTCCTGCTTAAGTAATTTAATTACTTACTGTTCAATTATTATTGGACAAAACCAAAGTAAAAAAAATTAAGTCATGACAATTTTTTTATTCTTATTTTTAATTATAGCTAAATATTACAACAGAAAAAAAAAGGAATATACACACACTGTGTGGTTTAAAAATGTGTTGGAAAGCTCCTAACTATTTTCTTAGTTATATCTATTAGTTTCAGAAGGGTTAAATTATTGTCCTGCTTCAAGAAAACAACACAAATTTAGCTAAAACTGGGTTAAGAAATTTATCGTCAAGGAAGAAATGCGGGAGTGCACAAGTCAAAAGCAAATGCAATTATTAATTTGTTGCATGAAGTTAACTTCATTCAACTGTTAAAAAATAACATGCCTACCGGCTCACTATTATTTTCTATTCAAATTTAAAGATGCCCGCGCATGTGTGCAAAAAGAGAAGTACAACAAAGAACACAAATAATTTTATTTTGTTTTACAATAAATCTTTCATGATGAATGTATGTATGTGCTGTAAATATACACTATACAATAAACATTGCCTTTTGCAAAGTGAAAGTGAGTGCCGTTGATCAAAAGGCTGATAAACGCGTGCGTAGATATGAGCAGATTATCGGTAAAACTGCAGACATACTCCCCCAGAAATGCAAAAAACAAATATATAGTCCACTTGCTGAATACAACAGGACAGTGCGCTTGGAGGTGAACACTCGCAGTCCCCCAGTTACTATAATCCCTCTTCTCACCTTTCATTCACGATAGGTGTGAAGTTATCAATCTGGTTTCACTGATGGGGGAATTGGCAGAAATGATGGTTTTAAAACTAATTAATAAGACAGAGCAGACGTCTCTCCCTAATTTTTTTTGTTTAATGTTTAAAAATGTTTAATGGTAGCAATTAAATCAGACCTGATAGTTGGATTTGATATTTTGAGTGCAATTCATAAATTTACTGAATATTCCTTACTCCATTTCCTTCCTAGACCTTTTGTCCGTATCACAATGAACTGAAGCTTAGCACGTCTTTTTTCCTTGTTTTAATCTGTGAAAAAAAATACCTTTTTATTTATGGACAGGTGTATTATATTTGATCTGCATTATTGCATTATGTTTCAAGGCAAAAAACAGTGTGGAAAAAGAATTTAATGGAAAAATAATTTTTGTACATATTTTTTTTCTGCCGTTATATTCCCGCCACTTTGCTGAGCGCGCAGTTTTGACATTTTGAGTGCTTTGTCTGCCCTCTGAGGTTGCCGTGTCTCCCCTGTACGCTCAACGCGTTTTTTGAGCTCACTTTGTCCAGTGTTAGCTACTCACAGACTTCCACACACTACATCTGATTGCCTGTTTCGTCTCTAATCAGCTGGCACATCGATGGCATAACAGAAGTGTTAAAGTTTTATATGTTAAGTGACCGAGTTGTCCGATTTGCATTTTTCTCGACATACAGTAGTCTAACAATGAGCTATATGGAAAAATAGTATATACCAATTTCAAAAATCTAACACTTAACAAAAAAGGAAATGCTATAATATATATTTATACATTCTTTTGAATGTGTAACGCTGCTTTGAGACAATGACCATTTTAAAAGTAATGTGATCGATAGTGCTAGTTGATTAGAGAAGAAATAGCCGATCAGAAGTAGTGTGTGGAAGTTAGTGGCAGTTTTGTAACACTGGACAAAGGTGAGCACACAGCAGAAGGATGTTGCATGCAACTGCGGAAAACACGTTGCACGCAGGGGAGACCCTGCAGACGCAGAACCGAGCTATTGAGCGCGCAGGGAAGACGCACCTGATTAAATGCATATGCATGATTCGCAAGAATCTAGATTATCCACAACCCATTCTCACTTTCCACGTCACCACGCGCCTGAGGAGACGAGAATCTGACATGTCAGTTTTTATTTTATTTTATTTTATTTAATAAATATTTATTTTACAAAAAACTTTTTGGAAAAAAGACTTACTAATTTCAGCACAAGCAAGTTGATGGAAATTAATGCCTGTGCGCTTTGACTAAAACTGCTACTTGAATGTAGAAATGTAGATTTAAAAATTTTCATTATTTATTAAAGAAAATTATGATGATCATCACAGCATACTGCATTTCATTCTTATCATAAGAATGCAAAAACACCAGCACTAACGGACTGACATCAGTTTATGTTTGAATTTTATGGTCATTTATTTTGGGTAATAAGTCTACTATAAATAAAATAAAAAGTATGACACAAACCTCTTCTGTGGATTTTCTAATTACACATGATATAATCCAAAGTCTCTCTGTGTTAACGTTTACTTTCGTTAAATTTTATGTAAATAAGAAATAACTATAATTAAAATTAAAAATTTGTACTGTAATTTTAATACTGTGATTATGCGTTTGTTTAATTACAATGTTTGGCTTGAATTTATATGCTACAGTATCATGCCGATAAGCTCCAGCTCATTAATACTTGAGAGAATGAACCAAGACCTGAGGCCTCAGTCTATGGTTACAGCGCCACTTAGTGGCGTAAAGCCAGCAAACGCAAATCCACCGTGTGCCGCAATGGTAGAAGTCCAATTCTGGTTGAGTAACATCTGTAGGCTTGAACATTGCTAAGGATCTGTCCTGAACCACAAATACCTCAGCAGTAGTCAACAGCAGGCACAGCAGCGACTCTACTTCCTAGTATTCCGAAGAATAATTAATTTGTTTATGTTCCATTTAATACCCTCTCTCATATGCAAATCCCTATGTTTTTATTCTTTTGTGCAAAAACTTATTTATATGACCTGCTGTGAAAGACCTGTGCAATACTGACCTGTGCATTAATTTATACAATTTATACATAAATTTAAACACTTAGACAAAATTGTTGGTACCTTTACATTAAAGAAAAAAAATCACAATGGTCACTGAATTAACTTAAAACTGACAAAAGTAATATTAAAAAAATATTTGCTGAAAATTAAATAATGGAAGTCAGACATTGCTTTTGAATTCTGGTTCAACACAAATTACTAAAAAAAGAAGAAAAAACAAAACAATGAAATTGGCCTGAACAAAAATTATGGTACCCTTAATGCAATCACTGCGAGTCCAATATTTTGCTCTTATTTTGTTCCCTTCTTGGGTGTTTTTAGCCATAAAACTATAGAAATCATTTGCATTGTGAACACCCGAAAGCTAGACAGACTTCACAAGTAAGAACAAAGAAAAATCCCAACCAAGCAGTAATAAGTGTCCTATAGAAACAAGATAACAAGCACCCAGAACTTTAGCACACCTGATCGTAAACATCGAGAATGGAAGCTCACCAAGATGATGATCTAATAATACGAACAAAAATAAATTAAACATGACAACCAAATGGAAGCCAACCTGAACCAAACAGAACTCCTAAAAGAACCACTTTGGCCTCTCTAAATCAGTACTACATGAACAGAACAATGAATATTAACCGGAAAATCAAGAGAAAACTGCAGTGCTGAAATGACAAATAACTCACCTCTCAATATAAGTCATAAGATTTTAGCGTACCACATATCAACAGTTATACGTCAGCCATGCATCTTTCAGCTTTCATTTTTAACCTCCACAGTGCCATGAAAAAGCATGGTGGAGGTTAAAACTCTGGTGAGATCAAACTCACACAGCTATTCATGTCACTGTTATGCATATGACACTTGCGTATTCTCCCTTTCCTCCTTCAGGTACTCATGTCCAACACGGGTTTCAGCATGTCTGACAGTCATCTAATCTGGGACGGCAGCTCATCAACTGAAATGTAATCTTAGCAAAACTGAACTGCTGTTCATCACGGGTGATTTATTTCAAGTGGACTACTGGCCGTTGGTCCACGTAAATGTGGCGTCCAGGTTGGATGGAATGCCGGTGAAGAGCCGGGAAATGGGATTGGGCTAAATGCTCAGGTCGTTATACTTTACTTCATCCCACTGCCAGAAACCTGAGCCCTGGAGGAAAAGGAAAAGTATGAATTGCTTCCGGGACGAGAACGCTGTGCGCGTCTGTGCTGCCGCTTCGTACCTGGATTGTTTGTTTGTTCGTTCCTGCTGCATGTTTTTCCGCCATTCTACCGGATCTTTTGGATTATCTCATTTCATATTGCCGTGGCTTGAATCAAACTGGACTATAACTATCAAACTTTTTCTGTCTGTGAGTTTGCCACCGGGCCACTGCGAGCCCTCTGCCCTGTTAGCGTCTCCACCACGCTCGGCTCTTCTGATGGGTGAGTGATCGCTCTCTCAGTCGGTTGCGCTGTTTGTTTACTGATTGCTATTTGGGAGTGCTGTCTCCTATTTAGTCTGCTGTTTTTGGTGAAGTGGCGCTTCAGGGTTTGGCTAGCGCAGATTTTGCCCGTGTCAGGCAGTTTTTGCCTGTGTCTGGCTCTCACTTGCTCAGTACTGTAATGTTCTGGGCTAAAGTTTTTCTGTTTTTCTCTCTTCTTTTTTGTCACATTTTGCATTTCACTTCCGTCATGGATATTAGATATTTACCATCGCAACTAAGGGCTTTGAACTGCCATCCGCGTCCTGACTCCATGACGTATGAACACTGCTGGAGTTTAGGGATTCTCCGGCGTCCACGGTACATCCACTGCTCACGGCGTGTGTTCAGGAGTACTTTTTGCTCTTCGTCCGAAGCCCTTCCGTGCATCTGGACTAATCAAAGGTTGACTGCTTCCAAACTGCTGACTGTACTGTTCATCGCTCTCTAATTTATCTCACTGGTTTCCAGCATCATACTGCAAATCTGAATTCTGTACATCGTCACTTTGCACTTCTGAACTGTCTCTCAATATTGGACAAAGCCCTTTATCTCAACGAAATTATCACTGACAATAAGCTTGATTTTTTTCTTCTCACTGAAACCTGGCAAGCTCCGGATGATTTTCTTCAGTTAAATCTTGCACCTGATGGATACAAGTATCTCACCCGACCTCGACTGCATGGCAAAGGAGGTGGTCTTGCTGTCATTTACCGGGACAATCTCAGTCTGAAACAACTTGATTTTCACAACACGAACTCATTTGAATACATGGTATTGAAAGCTGACTGTCTTACAATCATCCTGCTCTATCGCCCTCCCAAAGTCCTGTCTGACTTTTTTCTGAACTCAGTGAACTGTTAACCCTTGCCTGCTCATTGTCATCTCCTATTCTTCTGCTTGGTGACTTCAATATTAATGTTGATACAGTTTGCCCCAAAACTACCCAATTACTGTCTGTATTTGAATGTTTTAATCTGACACAGCATGTTCACGTTCCTACCCATACTCGTGGTCATACCCTTGATCTAATATGTACCTCAGCTGGGAATATCACTTCTATTACTGCCTCTGTCACCGGTATTTCTGACCATAAACTTCTCGACTTCAGCCTCAATCTACCTCTTCATTACAAATGCCCCAAGACTGTTATTTCATACCGTAATGTGAAAGCTATTGATACTGTATCATTTTGTGCTTCTATTGTCTCTTCAAATCTCTCTGATGTCATTGATATTTCTTCTCCATCTACGATGCTATCTAATTACCACTCTACAATTTCTGATATCCTACAGCAGTATGCTCCTATCAAGACCAGAAACGTTCCCGCCACTCACTCTTCTCCCTGGTATACCCCTGAGCTCCGTATTCTTAAGGCCACTGGCAGACGGCTTGAACGTCTTTACAGGAAAACTGGTCTTACTGTTCATTACTTGGCTTTTCTTGATCATCTCAAACGTTATAAATCTGCTCTCTTCTCATCTCGCTCTAACTTTGTCTCTGCCACAATTAATAAATCGATCAACAGGCCTAAAGCATTATTTAATTCGATAAATAAACTTACCAACCGCACACCTCAGGATACTATAGTATCTAATGAGTTTTGCTGCTCTTTTCTGGATTATTTGCTTGAGAAGACTAATGCCGTCCACCAATGTTTCCCTACTAATACAGAGCTCAGCCATCCAACAAATCTATCATCTCAGTCTCTATCTTGTTTTTCTCTGACGACCCCACACTCCGTTTCTAAGCTAATTCTGAAATCCAACTCTTCCTCCTGTCACCTTGATCCTGCTCCTACTTCTCTCCTGAAACTTTGCCACTCTGCTATTTCTGCACCTATTTCTCATTTCATCAACGCATCTCTTACTTCTGCTTCATTTCCGTTGCCACTAAAAACTGCTGCAGTTACACCTGTGCTTAAGAAACCCAACCTCGACCCCTCAGTTCTATCTAACTATCGTCCCATTTCTAACTTACCATTCATATCTAAATTACTGGAAAGTACTGTTGCTACCCAACTCCAGTCCTTTCTACTTGATAATAATCTCTTCGACCCTTTTCAGTCAGGTTTTCGCCCCCTCCATAGTACTGAAACTATACTTGTAAAGGTAGTGAATGATCTACTGCTTACTTGTGATTCTGGATCCTTGTCTATACTATTGCTACTGGACCTCAGCTCTGCCTTCGATACTGTCTCCCATGATTTACTTATTTCTCATCTCTCTTCTCTAGGCATTTCTGGTACTGCTCTTTCTTGGTTTTCTTCCTATCTTTCAGATCGACAGTTTTACATTTCTATTAAGGATTTTCGATCACAGATCATACTGTACCCCTGAAGCGAGGTGTTCCCCAGGGATCTGTTCTTGGACCCCTATTATTTACAATTTACATAATCCCACTCGGTCTGATCCTACAACGTCATGGTCTTAATTACCACTTTTATGCCGACGACATTCAACTTTATTCCATCTGTACACCTGCTCCATCTGTCCAAATTGACAAAATCTCTGCATGTGCAAGGACATTAGAGCTTGGCTTAGCTTAAACTTTTTGAAACTTAACATGGATAAAACCGAGATCATTTTCATTGGCACCCCAACACTCACCAGCAATATTTCCACTAATTTCACCTGCGAGATCTCGGGATCTCACATCAAAACATCAACTTCTGTCAAAAATTTAGGAGTAATCTTCGACTCCACACTCTCCTTTCAGTCTCACATTAAATCTGTCACTAAATCTGCATTCTTCCATCTATGTCGCATTGCCCAACTGCGTCCCTTCATCAGTACCAAAGATGCTGAAACGGTCATCCATGCATTTGTCCCATCACGCATTGATTTCTGTAATGCCCTTTTCATTGGTTTACCTGCCAGCTCCATCTCTAGGTTACAGTATATTCAAAATTCTGCGGCTAGAATACTCACTCATACTAAACGCTCTGCTCATATAACCCCAATCTTGTTTGATCTCCACTGGCTTCCAGTTAACTACCGTATTAAATTCAAAATTCTTCTCCTTGTTTTTAAATCTTTAAATGGCTTGGCTCCCTCTTATCTCCTCAATTTGCTCGTCCCCTACATCCCATCTCGCTCACTACGTTCTTCCGACTCTGGCCTTCTTGTTGTCCCTCGGTACCGCCCATCTTCAATGGGGGGCAGATCATTTAGTGTTGTTGCACCCAAGTTCTGGAATTCTCTACCACACTCTCTCCGTTCTGTTAATAACATCTCAGCATTTAAATCTCTACTCAAAACGTACTTGTTTTCTGAATGTTACAGCTCGATTTGTATGTCTGTCTCCTAGTTTTTTTTTTTTTTTTTTTTTACTTACTTACTTCAATGTCTGTTTGTCCCCCTTTTTCTATTCATTGTAAAGTGTCCTTGAGCTCTGGAAAGGCGCTATATAAATAATAATAATAATTATTATTATTATTATTATTATTATTATTATTATTATTATTATTATTATTATTATAAACTTACTCCTGGCAGGTATGCCTTTGTGCACCATTCGACCTCTGCAGCTTATCCAGAATGCAGCTGCACGTCTTGTTTTCAACCTTACTAGGTTCGCCCACACCACCCTACTTCTCCCCCCTTCCACATTAACTTGTGAAATTATGCAAAGTAGCAAAGCAATCTATTTAGGCTGAACTAAAGGGTTCTCCAAGAACCATTCTTTTTTTTTTTTAATGGAGAACATAAGGAATATGTGGGGGTCAAATGTTGAGACAAATACTGCTATACCATAACATACCATATATATCTGACTAGGCTCTGCTATCTGTCCTGTGTAGCAGGATGAAATACTATGTAATGATCTATTTTTGTGTCTGTACGACTAAGGGGTTGGTCTGCAAATGTCCATTTTAAAAGAGAAGATGATGAAGATAAAAAATTATTTAATACAATTTAAAACAATAGGGTTCTAAGCACTAGGTGCTTGGCTCCATATTAAAACAAAAACTAAACACATACAGATAATGATGACATTGTGTTAGATCATTTTGTATAAACCTGTTAGAATAATCCAAGCTTGGTAAGTTTTTACCTGACAGCTGCCATTTTGAATATTTCTGCAGTAGCTCAATGAGCTCAGAGCCATACTTCTCTAGTTTGTCCTCAGTCACACCATCTATCTGCAGCAGCACCTCAGGATCAGCAGAAAGAGTTTCTGCACAACAAAATAAAATTTATTTAAAGTAAATAAAATAATTACTCTTAATGCAGACATTTGGAAATTAGAATTAACTTTCACACAAATCAAAAATTCTATATATATATATATATATATAAAGAAAATCTAAAATGTGTTAGTTGACACTTGAACAGTTGAGCTTCCTACAGTACAACATACAAATAATAAAAATAAAATGAGATGTATTAAAATACACTGAAAAACCTAGGCACTAGGCACCTGCTCAAGAGAAGAGGGAAAACAGGCACTCTCAGAACATCATATATAATCTTTTTAATTTATTTATTTTTTAACATGAATAGCAATTAAAAAGGTCACCACCTAGGTGTGTGAATCTAAAGAAAAAAAAGGACAACTGGGGGGTGTGATTCATTAAAAGAATATTGTTTCCATCAAGATAAATGTTTTACAGAAATGTAATTTTTTGTCTAAATATTATAATCTCAGTCTTAAAGTGTACAATACCTTTATCGTACACAAATGTGACCCTCACCTGTTGAGCTACTCGAAGTGACAATGTAACTTATTAATGCACAGCACAAAAGTAAAAAGTTTTAGTTAAAAAAAATATTACTATTATTATTTTACACATATACAAACTCACCAGCAATCTTTTTCAAAGTGGCTGTTGAGAAGATATTGTAGTAATGAAGACCAAACACTTTGCCAAGCTTTTTGCATAGCTCGTTAAGTTCTTCCAGACACTTCTTCACCATTTCCTCCCTCTCAGAGACACTCTTAGCAACAGTGGCTTTGTGCTTTCTAATGCTGGAGGCACTCTCAGTCTCATGGAAATTCACCTGCAATTAACACATTTAGTGAAAAAGCAGAACAAAATCCCTTTCATTAACTGACCTCAATAAAAAGCTAGTAATAAGGCAACCACTATACTAAGAATAAGGAATACCAAACCTGAACGATGCCACGGAGGACATCCATTGCCTTAAGGCCAACTGATATGTAAGCCACAGCTTGTCCATTATTAGTAATGTATAGGTCCTCCATAAGAATGTGGTCCAGCACTAATTTTTTAAAGAGCCTTTCAGCGTTGTGTTTGGAGTATGCTGCTCCAATCCCATACATGCCAGATTTGATTCGAGCACATTTTGAGCCTGTGAAGAGTTTACTGTCAAGATCTGTTATACATAGAATTTCATTGCAATTAAGAAACTCTTAGCGCACTCTTACCCAGAAATATATCAACCAACATGTTCAAAGTGAGTCTGTTTTGCTGAAAAGATCTGGCACGTTTGCTGCCAACCTTCTCACAATTTTCCTGTATAAACTGCACAATCTTCTTCACATCCTCAGTCACATTTCTTGCTTTGTATTGCTTAACGTGAAAAGAAGAAGAGAAAGAAGAAAGAGAAAGAAGAAGAAAAAAAATTAAGACAAAAAAGGGAAAATATTTGTAGAGAAAAACATTTTCCCCTTTGGGTCTATTACTCCTGCCAAGGTACATTATATTGCAAAAAGGTATTTGCTCTTCTGCCTTCACATGCATATGAACTTGTGTAGTAACATCCAATTCTTCATCCATAGGGTTTAATATTATAGGATGTTGGCCCACCTCTTGCAGCTCTAACAGCTTCCAACTCTACTGGGAAGTCTTTTCAAAGGTTTAGGAGAGTTTATGGGAATGTGTGACCATTCTTTTCACTGATGTTGGATGAAAAGGCCTGGCTTGCAGTCTCCGCTCTAATTCATCCCAAAGGTGGAGGTCAGGACTCTGCAGGCCAATCAAGTACTTCCACACCAAACTTGCTCATCCATGTCTTCATAGACCTTGCTTTAGGCACTGGTGCACAGTCATGTTGGAACAGGAAGGGGCCATGCCCAAACTGTTTCCACAAAGTTCTGTTTCCACCAAAAATTCTTGGTATGCTGACACATTAAGAGATCCTTTCACTGCAACTAAGGTGTTGAGCCCAACTCCTGAAAAAGAACCCCACATCATAATCCTCTCTCCACCAAACTTTACACTTGGCAAAATGAAGTCTGACAAGTACCGTTCTCCTGCCAAAACCGGACTCATCCATTAGACTGCCAGACAGAGTAAAGCGATTCGTCACTCCAGAAAACACATCTCCACTGCTCTATAGTCCAGTGGCAGCGTGCTTTACACTACTGCATCCATTGCACTTGTTAATGTAAGGCTTGCATGCAGCTGCTCAGCCATGGAAACCCATTCCATGAAGCGCTCCAAGCACTGTTCTTGAGCTAATATGAAGACTACATGATTTTGATTCTGTTTTAATTGTGTAAAGCTGCTTTGTGACAATGTTGCAACAATTGTTTAAAACAATTTTAACAATTGTTAAAAGCGCTATAGAAATAAAATTGATTTGATATGACATGAAGTTAGGAGGTCTGTAGCTATTGACTGTGCAAAAAGTTGGCAACAGCTGTGCTTATTTTACGTAGCCTAACACTTACAGTTACTAACAGTTGACTGGAACATTTAGTAGTCACGACTGGACTACTATGGCATTCTATCATGGTACCATGCTGGAATTCATTGAGCTCCCATTCTTTCACAAATGTTTGCAGAAGCAGTCTGCATGCCTATGTGCTTGATTTTATACACTTGTAACAATGGAAGTGATTGCAACAACTGAATTCAATTATTTGGATGGGTAAGTAAATACTTTTGGGAACATAGTGTATATTTTAAATTGATTAGAAAGATGGAAAAATCTGTGAGATATTAAGGAAACTAAGACCCATTGGTAGATAACTTAAACGACTTACATGTGGTTGAGCACAGTTGTCACACATGACCTCTGGATGCTGTTTGCAGAATGCCGCATTAAATTTGTGCTCCCCGAAGTACGCAAGAAGTTGCATCCTCCTACACTCCGTCAAATTTTCACAAAAATGTACCATGCTGTGCAGGTTGTTTATGTGAGTGGCTTTGGAATGGTGATTGCCTTCTTTGTCCACTGAAAAGGCATTATAAAACCATTATTATTGTATTACAGTGACAACTGATTGTAATAATCTGTCAGTATGTAATTATAATACTACAGTAAGTTATACTCAGTGGAATGCCTGAATCTGTAAGGTCGCAAAGTGTGAATGAATTTTATACAACAGTTCTCGTTGTAACAATTGATTGTATTTATAAATACAAAGTTCCAGATGGTGACTAGTGTTTTTATTTTGTGACCAGTTCGAACCAGACAGTCGGAAGTGGTGACTGTCTCTCAAAAAAAAATCAGCAATCATTAATCCTGTTAGATTCTCTGCTGTGTCTGTTTGACTGGCTCAAGAGTACAGGAGCATGTGTGATAGTACAGCAGGGCCATAGTCAATAAGAAGAGTACTTATGAATGTAAGACAGTTCCTCATCAGACCATTTGATTGTCATATACACATTTTATTTATTTTCAATTCTCTTTATTGAAAGCAGCCCTGCTGTTTGTGTGCTCCAGTACTCTCTGGCTCTTCAGCGGCAGTTTACTTGGGTGCACATGCCAACACATGCTGGTGAAGTTAACTGCAAAACAACTTAACTTAGTGTTTTTTTTCCTCATATGAAAATTAGCAGGGCTACATAAATTTGCCTGGTTATGTCAAGGATATGGTTAAATTTGTTACTGCACATCAATGTGGAAAGGGTAATAAAACCATTTCCAACCAATTTGGAGTTCATCATTCTACAGTAAGAAAGATGCTACAAGCCTCACTAAGCATGTTAAAAGTCCATGACAGCAGGACGGGTTGGCAGGAGAAAGCCTTTTCTGTCTTAAAAAAAAAATGCATCAGAACATATCACAAGACTTCTGGGAAAACATCCTACAAACAAATAAGATCAAACTGGAGTTATCTGCCCAGTGCCATTTTTGTTGAAAAATCGAACAGCATTTCAGAAGAATCATCTTATACCTACTAGAAAAAAAGCTTGGAGGTGTGATGATTTGGGCTTATTTTGCAGCCACAAAACCTGTGCCTCACTGGGTTGCTCATAAACTCCTCTGAATACCAGAGTTTTATACAGACAAATGTAAGACCATATGCCTGACATTAAAGCTTGAGCGAAGTTGCCACATACAACAGCACAACGATCCAAAGTACAAAGTAGTCAAACACACTCAAATCTAGACAAACTTAACGTAAAGAACTTTAACAGAAATAGACCAATGTCAGTACACAAAACAAACGTTTCACCCCCAAATAAGGACTTTAACAGGAACTGTCCATTACATAACAAGCCACACCCACTCAAGAAATGCAGAACATTTCTAGTTTAAACTACATCACAACGGCTAAAAATAAAAGCATCAAAATTGTGGAATGGCTGAGGTCGAAGTGCAGAACATTCAGGAACAAACCTCTGGACGAAAGAAAGGCCTTCCTCAAAGAGAAAGGAACATGCTTCAAATGTTGTTCTTCAGACACTCATCTCGCTAAGGACTGTAAATATACAGTAAAGTGCTCTGAATGCAACAGCACAAGTCACGACAAGGTTATGCATCCTGGTCCTCCAACACAGGCTCTCCCCACCAGCGCAAAAGAATGGCGGGGAGAGAAAAAATCCTTCTGACACTGTCGACATTACAACAAACTGCACAGAAGTGTGTGGTCCAGGTCAGTAGAGCCCTCATGTTCAAAAATCTGTCTCACTAGGATATACCCCAAAGGTTTTAAGAACAAGGCAATTTCAACTCCTTGATGTTGAAAACGAACCTTTCTCCTACAACCTTAGGACATGTTCTGGCCTTGTAGAGACATGGGGTAAAATGGCTGAAGGGTTTCAGATCGAGTTGTTAGATGGGTCTGTAGTAATCCCCTTGCCACCACTTATCGAGTGTAAGGACATTCCCAAGAATAAGTGTGAGATTCCTACACCTAGTGCAGTGCTACACTAGCCACACCTTAGACACATAGCCAAGTACATTCTAGAATTAGACTTTTTCTACTAGGGCGAGATGTTGTACAGTCATGGCCAAAAGTTATGAGAATTACATAAATATTGGAAATTGGAAAAGTTGCTGCTTAAGTTTTTATAATAGAAATTTGCATATACTTCAGAATGTTATGAAGAGTGATCAGATGAATTGCATAGTCCTTCTTTGCCATGAAAATTAACTTAATCCTGAAAAAAAACTTTTCATTAAAGGACCTGCTGAGATCATTTCAGTAATCGTCTTGTTAACTCAGGTGAGAATGTTGACGAGCACAAGGCTAGAGATCATTATGTCAGGCTGATTGGGTTAGAATGGCAGACTTGACATGTTAAAAGGAGGGTGATGCTTGAAATCATTGTTCTTTTATTGTTAACCATGGTGACCTGCAAAGAAACGCATGCAGCCATCATTGCGTTGCATAAAAATGGCTTCACAGGCAAGGATATTGTGGCTACCAAGATTGCACCTAAATCAACAATTTATATCATAAATAAGATATGATCATCAAGAACTTCAAGGAAAGAGGTTCAATTCTTGTTAAGAAGGCTTCAGGGCATCCAAGAAAGTCCAGCAAGCGCCAGGATCGTCTCCTAAAGAGGATTCAGCTGCGGGATCGGAGTGCCACCAGCGCAGAGCTTGCTTAGGAATGGCAGCAGGCAGGTGTGAGCACAGTTGCACTCACAGTGAGGTGAAGACTTTTGGAAGATGGCCTGGTGTCAAGAAGGGCAGCAAAGAAGCCACTTCTCTCCAAAAAAAAAACATGTTCGGAAAGAGGAAAACCCAGCAGACCATGCGTCAAGGTTGTTGTTAGCATCACAACTAGTAAAGTCTACAGTACATGGTTCACCGGACCACCCTTCATCTATCATTCCCTTGCAGTAATTGAAAAGTTCAGGTTAATTGAGCCAGAGAAAGACTCTGAAATTAGGCCACAAGTTCAAACTTACATCACCAAAGTGCTTACCACTAAACGCTTTGAGCGCTTTTCTACTTTCATATCCTTAGTCAGAGCGATAGCGTTCCTTAATCATATCGCAAAATCTTTCAATGGCACAAATCCAAACAAAGAATGTAAGGGCTGGCACAAATATCACTTACCTCATACCCAAGCTGAGATAAAAAATGTCATCTTCAAAAGAGACACAACAGGCCAACTTTGAAAAAGAACTATCTGCCCTAAAAGCTGGAAGGCCAAACCCAAAACAGAGCCCCTTACAAAAGCTCAGCCCAGTCCTGAAAAACTAACTCATATCTGTTGGAGGCAGACTCGAACACTGAAATTGAGAATGTTGAAAATAACCCAATAATTCTACCCAAGGACAGTCACATTTCCTTTCTGCTCACCTGATACCACCACGAGCAGGTGAACCACCAAGGCAGTCAGTTGATGAAAGGCGCAATTTGAGCTGCAGGATTGAGGCTTATAGGCGGCAAAAGACAGTCAACTCTGTAATCCACAAACGCGTAATCTGCTGCAAACTACGCAGGAAGCTAGCAGAGCAACGTATGGCGGACCTTCCACCTGAACACCTTAAAGCCTGTCCTCCCTTCACTTACGTCTCCCTTGATATTTTTGGGCCGTGGATGGTAACCATCAGGCACACCAGAGGCGGACAAGCAACATGCAAGCGGTGGGCCATTATGTTCAGTTGCATGAGCTCAAGAGCTGCACATATTGAGTTAATTGAATCTTTAGGCACATCTAGCTGCATAATCCGTCGCTTCTTTGCTTTAGGGGGTCCCGCCAAACAACTGCTATCAGATCAAGGCACCAATTTTATTGGAGCATCTAAGGAGCTAGGAATGGACAAAGCAGTGCAGCATTGCCTCAGCGATCAAGGTTGCACCTGGACGTTCAATCCACCACATGTTTCCCACATGGGAGGTTCTTGGGTCCATATCATTGGCGTTGCTCGTAGAATCTTAGACTCCATGCTACTTCAAAATAAGGTACAGCTAACTCACAAAGTTTTATGCACACATATGGCCGAAGTTACAATAATCATAAATGCCAGGCCTCTCCTGCCAGTTTCCTCAAATCCAGAGAATCCCTTCGTCCTCTCCCCCTCAATGCTCCTCACACAGAAATCTTGCCTCTTGCCCGCACCTGGAAACTTCCTGGATAAAGACCTTTACACCAAACAATGGAGACAGGTCCAGGCTCTTGCCAACCAGTTTTGGACAAGTTGGAGGCGAGAGTATTTACCTACAAAAATGAGACAAAAATGTACTGTATCCCACAGAAACCTTCAGGTTGGTGACCTAGTCTTGCTTAAGGACAAGCAAATCAATCGCAACAGCTGGCCTATGGCCACGGTCACTGACACATTCCCAGGAAAGGACAATCGTGTCAGAAAGATTGAGTAAAAAGCAAGTGACCAAGGCCGCATAAAAAGACTTGTATGCGACCAGTTACAGAAGTTATTCTTCTCCTGCCTAAAGACTAATTCTAAGGTCATAGCTAAGTATAGTGGCCCCACAAAGGTCAGACGGAGTGTGTTGCCCTTAAGGCACTTATCTTTAATAAAAGTTCATTTAATTCAATTGTTTTGAAATGTTATATATTGTTATTGTCTGGATGAATATTTCATGGTTGTGCATTGTTAAAGACTAAAAAATATATATATATCGCCGCTAAATGCTACTTCCGGTGTGGTATGGCAAGGAATGCTGCAAGTGTTTTATTGCATTATTTTTTGTGCCCAATTTAAAGATGTTTATATTATTTTGTTATACAAAAGCACAATGTTTGTAAGTTTGTTGCACTTTGTTTGTATGTGCATTCGTACTATGTACTTAGAGTGCATATTTATGGTACAGTTTTCACCATTCTGTGAAGAGATTAAAAGCCGCAAACTACTCCAGGCTCTTTATTGATGGTTCAGCTTGGTGTTTCGCCATCACTGAAAACACTGCAGGCACATTGGGCACATGCACTTAAAGGGGATATCCCAATACCATTATGACATAATTTTAGAAAAAGGGGTGCACCACACAACCTGTGTGTTATTTGAGCATGTTAAGACCTACAAAAAGCCATCACTGCCCGGGTGCACTGCACAACTTGCATACATCACACACTATATAGGGCTGATGTTAGTTTGGGCCTTAAATTTGTTGAGAGCGTTAGTATGTGTGACATGTAAGTATTAGTGTGTGTGTGATAAGTATTTGTGCGTGTTGTTAGTATGTGTGTGATGCATGTGAGACATGGGACTTGTTAGCATGTGTGTGTGTGATGTATGTTTGTTTCTGCACGTGTTTGGAGAGAGAGAGATGAGTGTATGAGTGTCAACAATTGTGATGACACAATTGACACAATTGTGTGATGTACGAGTCCGTTTGTGCGCGTGTGTGAGTCAGAGAGAGAATGTTAACATCTGTCATGTGTGTGAATGTGTGTGATATACAAGTTTGTTTGTGTGTGTGTACGAGTGTGTTTGTGCGTGCATGCTTGAGAGATATGTGCGAGTGTTAACATTTGTGATTTGTACGTGTTATTAACCATGTTTCTATGCAAGTTTAAGGCATCGTCATGGCTGACCTGTTTGAGATATCAAAAATCCTACGTGCATATGTGTATGAGCAATGCAGCAAAATCTCGGTGTGAGGCCCCCGTGCCAAGCCCAGGGCCCAGACTCTCAGGCATCCTAATGGCAGCAGATTCCAACCCCTCGCCACCCGGGCGAACCACCCAACCTGGATATAACCAAGATATGTACCATAATGTTTAATATACTTCTCTTTTCATTAAAATGGATCTTACAAAAAAAAGTATTGTTCAGGACCTAGTGTCAAAGTCAAGGTATCAATACCCAGCCCTAAAACCTCTGAAAGCGAGCAGCATCTTAATAGTGGCAACTATTTGCAGTTTGCTGCATAAATAGACTATGAAATGTGACCTGATCTGCACCACAAATTCACAAATTCTTTAAACATAAAGAAAAACAATATTTTAAAATTGAAAATATTACTTCCATGTCTTTATTGAACACTCAGTAAACATTTAATAATTTTTCCACCATTACATTAAAACACTAGGCTTCTGCTGTCACTAAACGTCAGCCGCACTCGGTTGTTAGCAAAGCTGGAATCACTGAGTTAAGAATGTAGGTGTGGTTTAGTGGTACCTTACCCAAAACACTCAACAAGTGTCAGTGTGCTATTGAAAGCATCAGCTGATGAGAGCCACACCTCGCAAAAAAAAAGAAAAGACCATCTTAAAATGTCCAGTGATCAAGAGTTGCTTTGCATGTAGCTTGAAATGGTTACAGAATAATCGTAACTCGTTCAGATATTCCTCATTTAACATATGGAAAGACTGTCCATAAACAAACTATTTGCTACTATGGCTACACTCCATTAACATTGCGTCCAGCCATGATAACTAGAAACATACAATGCAACAATGAGGTTAAAAAGAACAATGGAGTAACAGCTAAAGTCTAGAAAAATTCAATGAAGCTGGTTCATCTGAATACAGAAAACCAGAAAATTATAAATGTTTCTTGCCAATGTACATTTGATGTTTAGCCATGAATTGCACACATTCCTGGTCAGTAAATATATAATGTTTCTGACATACCAGTGCAAAATTATGCACACACAAGGCCCCAAATTCCAGACACACTTGAAGTATAAAAGCAGAGGACAAAACTTATTTAAACAAAGACAAAAACTGTTTAAATATCATACTAAAGTGTAGATGTACATACTGGAAATTAGTCTTTTGATGCGAATGACATCTGTGTAGGAATAGAAGAGAACGCAGTGGGAGATTTCTCCATCCCGCCCAGCTCTGCCTGACTCTTGGTAGTAGCCCTCTATTGACTTAGGTAGACTGGCATGGATCACATAACGCACATCAGGCTTGTCAATGCCCATGCCAAACGCAATAGTGGCACATATGACCTATACGGGATATATGATAAATCAGATGTCACACATTAGCAATTCAGAATCATTTCACAAGATTCACTTTACTTACTAAACACATGATACTTCATTAATGCATTGACTGATCATCCTGTTTCATGTCTTGATAATTTATTTAACCTCAATTAACTTTTTGAAGTACAGTGGAAGCTTCAATTGCAAGCATAATTCGTTCCAGAAGCATGCTTGTATATTAAAACACTCATATCAAAGTAAATTTCCCCCATAAGAAATAATGGAAACCCAAAAATATTCATATAAAAATAATTAATACAAAATATAAAGTAAAAATAAACAAATTAACCTGTACTTTAAAAAGAATCGTGGCTGAAGTGATTTTTAGTGATGTCATTATAAAATTTTGCTCATCTTGCAGAACACTTGCAAACCAGGTTACTCGCAATCCAAGGTTCCACTGTATAGTTTTTAGAGGTGCTCCGATCAGGGTTTTTGGGGCCGATCACCAATCCCACAAATCAGAATCGGCCAATACCAACTGCCGATCACACTTGTGTGGGCTATGATGATCTGCCATTTAAAATGGGGGTCAGAGCTAGTTCAGTCGTTAAGGCATTGAACTATGGCTCGTAAAGACCCAGGTTCAAACCCCATGACCAGCAAGTTACCACTGTTGGGCCCTTAACTGCTCAGATGTATTATGAAAATATATATATATGTTGCTCTTGATAAGGGTGTCTGCTGAATGTTCTATTTGTGTAAATTTATCTATTTACTTATAAATAACTATTATAAACAGCAGTGCACAAATACAATTAAGATCTAAAAAATTTAAAACGTTCAATTATTGGAAGGCAACATATTCTTATTTCATGCAGATTATAAAGAAACTGAAACCACAAGAAAGCCCTATGCTAGATTAAAGAGCAAAACTTTTCCATTTCTTACCAAGCATCAAGGGGTTCTCACAAATGCTGAAATGCTTAACTAAAATGCGACTGTTCTACTATGCATACTCTATAATTTGCAGCACATGGAACAAAGCTGGTTCAGCAAATAAATTTAAACATTGCACTAAACATTTTTAAATAAGCACAGACATTATTTGACAAGCCAAACATGGCTACTCATTTGTAAGCAGTGAAGGCATGCATTTCTTTAAATATACAAGTTTCTGCATTTTTAAGACAGTCGATTCCTCTCACCATTCCTCTTATCATCATAGTTGCTTACTGTCAGCCCCCATACATGCAAGATAAATCTTGGGCAACATCAGCCAGAGCTGAAACCTGTCTATTTTTTCTTCCTGATTATGTGTGATAATGGTTGTGTCTTCTTACTCTCTGCAGAATAAGGCAGGTAGTTTTGATAGTTTTTGGTATGTAGTTGAGTGAGGGTCAACTTATAAGATTTAGCTGCTGCCTTTGTGTATTGACTCTGCGTTGTCTTTTGTGTCATCTCAATACCATCAGTTCATGTGATTGGTCAGTTGAGGGACAACCGTTCTTTAAAAATTAAGTGATTAGCAACCAATTTTGACAGCCGATCGACCAGAGCACCCGTAATCGTTTTTTTTTTTTAATCCCCACTGAACAAAAGAGATGGGCTACAAATATCTGAGAACTAATTTCACATAAAGCACTGTCTATGGCAAATTGGTTTTTCCAATATTGTAGGGGTGGGGTGGGGGAAGGAAGGTCTGTCTGTTCTCAAATTCTGATGTTTCACAGCCACTCAGATCTCCTTAAATGAAATTGTTCACATTGATTGCTCATAATATTGTTAAGTGACATGATTGTCAGACTAGTTTATTAACAGCTCTACGTGTCCAGAGGGACATTACAAGTACAGCCTTCTTACATAAAATGTGGCTTAAGTTGCACATGACAACTTTCAATTCCCGGTTACAAATCTTTATAACTACATTATTTAAAAATTAATAGGAATCAAAATTTAAAAATGGATAACCCAATTTGCATTAATTGTTCATCAGTATTGTGTGGGTAGTATCCAGGCATTAGAAGAAGCTTTGTGCACACTATTTCCTGGATTTTGTGTGCAGGCATACTTTCACTCTGGAATTTTTTCCTTGGTGGTTTTCTATAAAAATGCCATTATCAATAGCCCTTCCAGACATGCACTCCTTTCCATAATTGTACAGAAATCTAAGTGATTTGCTTGATGTCTGAATCTGCTCATTCCATTTAAAAAAATAATTCCATTATTATTATTTATTTTTTTATCTGACCCAGGTTATAGGAGAGAATGGCATACTCATACCATTACTGCAAGTAGTCGTGTGCATGTCTGACCAATGGAAGGAATAAGGGATATTTTTTATTTAAAAGATAAGTTTTTATGGCCTAATGAAGCCTGAAATCCTACATGCCCCTTGTCTGAAAAGAGCTTAAGACAGTGAGTAACAAATTTTAAAGGTAAGATTTGAGGGTTTAAAGCATATTACTTGACAACCATCCTGGTTGATCCATTTGTTTTGGACATACTCCCGGTCACTGTCATTTATCCCAGCGTGGTATGCTAGTGCTGCAATGCCTGCCCTCTGAAGACCATCTGCCATGTTGTCACAGTCATTTCGTGACAGGCAGTACACAATTCCTGAGTCATCTGTGTGTAAAGAAGTTGTAAGTGTAAGTTCTTTAGATTTAGTGTTGCAAAATAAATAAAAACAAAAAATACTATCTACTACTTTATATGCATCATACTCACGTGGATAGTTTTTTTTGATCCAGTTAATACAGTCTTCATCAACTTTCTTGGGTTTTTTAGGCAATACAGAATATTTAAGGTTGTGCCTGTTGAAGCTCATTGAAAATCTATGGTAAGAGCAAAGATCATGATTTACAGAGATACATCAAACCTCTCCCCAGTCCATGGACTTAGGCAATAAAATGATTTCCCCCTGCTGATTTTCACATGAAGACTATATCTACCTTTTCACCAGACATTATGTTTAGTAAAAAAAAAAAAAAAAAAATTTATATATATATATATAAATAAAAGAAATGTGTGGTTCCCTCTTTATGTACTATACTTCCCAACAGATATTTTATAGATACTGTAGATGGTATTTATGGTCCTGAATTACAGAATTAGCATAATATTTTGCTTTTGATATAGGCTGCAAAATACTTTTGTAAGGAACTTTAGACAAAGGCATCTTCAAATGTGCAATAGATACATATGGAAAATATGTTCTACAATTATAAAGACAATAATGCATTTCTTTGCATTAACATTCTTTTAACACACTAGAAACAATCTGACTTGAGTATAAAACAACAATCCAGTGCCATGCAGAAAAGCATTGTCCACCAAAGAGACTCACACTTGTGGGCGAGTCATAGCCAACTGGTTAAGGATGTCCTTCTGAACACGAGGTGTTGCTGTGGCCGTCAGTGCCATGATAGGAACTTTGGGAAACCTCTGGCGAAGTTCATGCAACCGCTTATAGTCTGGCCTAAAGTCATGTCCCCACTACAAAAAGCATAGGATTAGACAAGAACTATAGCAGCTATGTTAGAGTGCTAACTAGTGCTTTTATAATAACAAACATGAAAGGTGCACAAAATAAAATTAAAAATAAATCTTGTCTACCTGGCTGACACAGTGTGCCTCATCAATGACAAAACGAGCAAGCAATCCTCGCTCATACAGATTCTGCAGAGCACTGATCATCCTCCCACTTGCACAGATCTTGGGGCATACATGCACACATTCAGACACGTAGAAGCATCAAATATGCATTAGAAATCTGCTTCAAAGGGTTAATTTTAAAGCAACATATCATTTTAAAAGCTTGGGAAGCTAGAACATCTTATTAATTAAAAACAAACACATCTGGTCCCTACTAATATATGTTTGCTATATTTCTTTGGCTGTAGTATCATGAGCAGCTTGAGTCCAAGCACAGTTCTTAAAATATTAAACCTTTTCAGGCGTGGCATAAAGCAATTTGATGACAGGATCATTTTTAGAAAGCTGCATGTAGATTCGGCCAGCCTCATAGTCATTTTTTTCCCCAGACAAGCTAATAGCAGGAACCTAAACAAAACAAACCAACAAACAAACCATATTCAGTCACAAACCATTATAATATAGCCAATATGGTATTTTTTAAGAAGAACCTTTAAAGAGAAGTTTACATCTAAAGCTGTAAGCTTCTGGACCTGATCCACAATAAGGGAACGAAGTGGAGAGATCACAAGAGTCACACCATCAGAAACACAGGCAGGAAGCTGATAGCAAAGACTTTTACCCCCTCCTATATTGGGATTAAATTGCGAAATAATCCATTATTTGGTTGAATGAATTTATAGACTTATAGCAGTCGAATAAAATATGTATCCTTATGATCATTTGCACCAGTGATTACTTCTTAATTCAGCACAGGCCACTCTGTCGGACTAGAGGTTGTTAAGGATTACAACTTTCAATACATGACACTGAACAAATCTGATAACAATAAAGTGTGTTAATATTTGTAACTAGCACTCCAGCTGAAATACAAACCTGTAGGCATTAGTACAAATGTGTCCTCTCCTAGTAGAGTAGCATTGATGGCTTCCAGCTGATTGAACCTGAACTGATGAAGACCAAACCTCTTATGGAAAATTTTCATCATCTCTGGAGAGTGGGGAAAGCTGAAGCCCCGGAAGTGGTCGTGTGCTGGATGTCTTGATGTAAACTCTAGATAAACACAGTGCATTATTTTAGCACTACAGAGCATTTAAAGTGGACCTATTATGCTCACTTTTTCAACAAGTCTTCTAAGTCTCCAAAATGGATCTGTTAATGCTTCAATTTAAATGCTGTCCATGCATTCTGGCATGCCTGGAATTTCTTATTTCACTCCTTATCTAAAAGTATCGATTCAGTGTCTGCATCTTTATGAACTTTCCCCAAGGGCTTCTTTGTGAAACTGCATTTTTCCATGTATGAACTGGAACTGGAAATGGGTGGAAAGGGAAAAAAAAAGAAACTAATGTGTATGGATGCAAATTTATGATTATTTATATGTTTAATTTATGATGCTGTCCTCAAAAAAAAAACTAAGAGGTGAAATTAAACTACCTAGTCTTTTTTAGCTCCTGTGAAACAGGCAGATTTAACTCCACATCACCTTCAATTTAACATTAATATCACTAAACTGATTAAAATCAATAATGTCATCACAAAATACCAATCACATCCAGACCCAATGGAACAATTGCTACTAAAACTATTTAGTTCCACACCATTTTTATAGTACTTTCCATGGGTTCGGGAGGGGGGGGGGGGGTCACAAACTTATAAATATCCCAATACAATATTCCCCCCCTCACCCTTGGAAAAATTACAATTCTAACCAAATTTCACAAATAAATTGCTCCTACCACACAGGATGCTTTGCTACCTGCCAATGGGTGAATAGTTTAAAGCATGACACCTTCAGGATTATAGAGGAACAGCACCATTTCACTGCCTTAAAAGAAAAAAAAATACACAAAAAAAAATATTTTTTGAACAAATTGATTTTGGATTAAGTGTGGTGATCCACAAATTGCCACCTCAAATAATCATGATACATACCACTTTCTCCCATCTATACTTTACACTACGTTTACAACACAGTCTAGTAAAAGTGCCGTAAAATGTCACACTGAATTTCAGGTACATTCTGACTAATCTTCAATATTACTAGCCCAAATATTAATCTTGCTTCTGGGTGAAATGCAAGCTAATTTTAGGAACACCAGCATAAACAATGTGCCTAAATTCAACAAACTAGCTTAAACTTGCTGAACTTATTAGCTTATATATAAAAAAATATATATTCATATTAAATAGGTTGGTGTTCTTGTTTACAGTCAACAACATTATTTACCCTGTCTTGCTTTTGCCATGCTGTAGCTCTCTAAATAACACTGTACACAATAAAATGTTTGGCAAACTTAAAAAATAAAAGATATATGTTTTTTTCACATTTTTGCTTATACACACCCGCACCCTAGATAGCCATGTGACTTGCTTTTAAAAGTGAATTCTGCATAATGGGTCCCCTTGGATAGCACAAAAAAAAAACACAAAGAAAGAAATGTATTGCAAGTATAGAACTTGTAACTACTAACCAGGTTTAGCAGGATTTACAACAGCAGTAGGAGCAGCAACACTCTTTTTATCAGAAAAGTCTGAGAATCCTCCTTCACAAAATGTCATATCATTCTCAACAAAGTCATCAATATCATAGTCCCCTGTGCAGAAGACATCCAGATCATCTGATTTTTGGTGATCTTGTAAACCAGCCACATCAACTAATGTTTTGTTGTCCAAAGTCTTTCTGTCGACCTCCACTGGATTCTTAGGAGAAACATGTACCACTTTCTCGTGATTCACAGTCTGACCATTTGACAGATTAAAGGACAGACTCAAGGAACATTCTCCTGATTGAATGTTTTTATTACTATTGTTCAGACCTGAGATAATTTCCTTGTGTTGATTCACCACCCGTATAAGAGATGAATTCTGGCTATTGGGGTTTCCTTTCATATTGTAGTCCGAGTTACTATTGCTATCGAGGGATATAACAGGTGCAGTGGATTTACTGAGCTGAATGTCTGCAGATGAACGGTGGCCCTTGGTTGTGACAGCAGAAACTGTTTTATGAAGCAGCCTGGAATGAAGGTCGATTTCTCCATTTGACTTTTCCAACAGTGCAGAATCAGCAATAATCCTATTCCTAGGGAAACCATAACATATTCAAGACCCTTACAAAACATATTCAACTATGTTGATTTGATTAGCTGCCATGACTCACATGGAATAAAATGCTAGCTGCTTTTAATTATTTTACCTGTGAGCTCTCAGTAAAATCAATTCTGCACCACAAGTAAGGGATACAAGTTCATGTTCAGGGACTGTGTCCAGCAGACAGCAAATAGACTCCATCACATTGAGGAGGGCATCATCAAACCCTAAACAGATGAACAGATCTAGTCAGATACACAATCACACCACCTGAAAAGAGGATTGGGGTATAAATTAAATTAGAAAAGAAAAGAACAATTGATCTAAAAGTACATGCTGAACACATGATTGTTTCCCCCCCACATCATCCTTAAGTATTTTAAACTGATCTTTAACTTGCATATGTTTGCATTTGAGGTACTATTCACAGACTGGCAAAAAATTTAATACATCAGGATTTTTAAAATCATAACACAAATAGAATTGACACATACAGTACGAGTCAAAATGTTGGGGGACTATCATTCAGCTTTTTTTCTTTATTTTTATAATTCAACAAAATGTTAATGCAATTTTACATTGGCACACTCATGGCACACTCATGGAAATCAGATTCACGAGGTAGTCACCAAGAATGGTTTTCAATTTACAGTTGAGACAGTATTAAGGAAATTAATTGATTAATAATTTCAATAATCAATAGATAAATCGATTATAATTTTTGCAGCCCTATTTGTTATACTAAAAGAAATTTTCTTTATTTACATTTAGGTGTTTAGCAAACACTCTTATTCAGAGAGATACAATGTTACTAACCATAAATACCATCAGTAAAACCTAATTAATTCAAATTTTAATGAAGTGTTAATCTTGATCTTCATTGTTAGTTACCACATGCACAAAAAAAAAAAAAAAAACCGTTTAAAAGTTGATAGCGAGCTATTGGGCTATTGATAGCGAGCTATTGAGCTATTGAGTAAATGTGCTATCGGTAATCCGATTAATCAATTAACTAATCAATAGAATAATCTTATCAAAGTAGTCGTTGCAGCCCTAGTATCCAAACTTTTGACTGGTACTCTAGGTATGATGACACTATTGGTTGGTAACCTGACAGACTGTCATTGAATTTTTTATGTCATTTTGCAGGGCTCAAGGTGAGGAATAAAATGGTCGCCAATGTGCTTAAAAGTTCTATTTTTAACTAGTCTCCCACAAAACTGGACTTTTAACTGGATTGAATAGGATGTTTACCTTAGTACTAAACCCTAGTTCTAAACAAACAATCTGAAAAACTAAAAAGGCATTAAAAAAAGGGAACTTATGTTTCTATGTGAACACACAAGGATTTGTGGGAAAAAATATTTTCTTAAAACAGTTAATTCAGACAACATACTCTTAATATTTGAATGCCCAAAGAAAAAATAGGTGGGATAGGCAAAGTCTTTGCAATCTGGGTGTGTTGATGGGTACCACAATCCCTTTTGCCACAAGTTCAACCATGCAAATGCTCATTTATTCATAGTTTAATTTGAATGACTTAGAGCAGTTAAAAATCTAAAATGTATTAAGTAATCAATTCAATTGTGCACAAACACACTAATCTGGAATAGGATAAAGTCTAGAATAGAATAAAGGATGCCAAAAATCCTTGGCATCAAAAAATTGATAACTACAAATGAAAATGACAAAAAAAAAAACAACAACAAAGAATATTCTTGATATCTATGAAGTCTAAATTATTCAATTTATGATAACTGTCTACAAATCCAAACAAACATGGAATTATAATTAATTCTTAAAATAAAGATATAAACACGCGTAAAACAAAACAATGAATAAAGGGTGACACTAACCTGTTGAACAATTGGAAAGCCCATGACTTTTGTCAGTAGGCTTAATGTCAGCTGCAAGTTTCTTGTTTTCACACTCACTTAGCAGTGAATTGTCTTTAACTGAAATTAGGTGATCTGCTGCGTTGATGGAGGATTCACCATCTGTATGTCTTGACTCAGCACATGCCTGATGAGCATCAACATTTTGTGTTGAAACAAAGCAACCACTGTCGGACACTTCGAAACATTCCAATATGGATAAATCTTCATTCTCAGTGTTCTTAGGTCCAGCAAGTTTAGGTGAAAAATCTGGTCTTGCTTCTTTTCCTTTTACTGTAGTTTGAAAACCATCAAAGGGGTTACAATTTTCCAAGACAGCAGCAGACAAGATGCAATTTTTAGCTAATCCAAAAACTTTGCCATTTTTACCTGGGAGTCTGGCGTTTTGGTTGTTTGGTTCATTCAATCTGCTGATGAAAGGCTTTACAAGGCTATCTTTGCTCACTGTGTTTGTTACTGGGTTGAAAGTCTGTGACTTGACCTTGCCTTTGGGCAGAAGCTAAACAAAAATTAAAGAGAAAAATTTTGGAAAAGTGTTCTCTGCTGCATTTTCTTTTAACACTTCTGTGGAAGAGATGGACGCTACCTTACCTTTTGAGGTATTTCATCTATAGTACTGCATGGTCTAGATGTCTTTTTAAAGCAAAATACCCTACAAATGAAGGAAGAGAACATGTACGTTAACGTAAAGAGACAGGCATATGCATGCATGTATACAGAAATGTACACTATATTGACAAATGTATTCGTTCACCTGCCTTCACATGCATATGAACTAGAGTAACATCCTATTTGTAATGCATAGTGTTTAATATGATGTTGGCCCCCCTTTTGCAGCTATGACAGCTTTAACATTTCTGGAAAGGCTTTCCACAAGGTTTAGGAATGTGTTTATGGTAATTTTTAACCATTCCCCCACAAGAGCATTTGTAACATCAGACACTGATCTTGAATGAGAAGGCCTGGTTCGCAGTCTCAGCTCTTATTCATCCTAAAGGTGTTCTATCATGTTGAGGTCCAGGAATCTGTTAGTCAAGTTCAACACCAAACTCGCTCATCCATGTCTTTATTGACGCATCAGAGCAACCTGGGCTTCCATAACACGTCAGCATTGCCACAGACTGATCGCCTCCATGTCATGCCGCATTGCTGCAGTTATTTATGCAAAAAGAGCCCGGACCAAGTATCGAGTGCTGTGCATGTTCATACTTTTCAGTAGTCCAACATTTCTACGCTAAATATCTTTCTCTCATTTATTTATTGGTCTTACAATACAGTAATATACACGCAGTGTGTCACTTAAAAGTGAGTACACCCCTTTAATTTCAGCAAACATTTTGGTATATCTTCTCAAAGAATAATACTATAGAAATGAAACTTGGACATATTTTAGAGTAGTCAATATGCAATATTCAGTCAATATTAACTGAAAATAGCTCAACATACATAATAATAGCAATGATTGTCGAAATAGCTGGCAACAAAAGTGAGTACACCTTAAGTGATAACAGCCATACGTTGTTTAACCTTGCAAAGTCACATGTTCTATTCATCATGTTATTGTGTTTGTCAGCTTGATAGGACCATACAAATTTGTGGGACCCTCTTCCACTCCTCCATATCATCACGGAGCTGCTGGATGTTATACACCTGGTGCTTCACCACCTTTCGCTTGAGGATGCCCCACAGGTGGTCAATAGGGTCCAGATCTGGAGACATACTTGGCCACTACTTCACCTTCCTGAGCAAGACTGTTGACAAACTGGACACCACATGACCCAAACAAGTTTATCTTATTCTCATAAGACCACAGGACATGGTTCCAGTAATTCATGCTCATGGACAGGTCTGAAGCTTTGTGAGCAAGCTTCCGAAGAAACTTCCTTCTGGGATGAGGGCCATGCAAACCAACTTGTTGCAGTGTGCGCATATGGTTTGAGCACTGACAAGCTGACCTCCCGCATCTGCAATCTCTGAAGCAATGCTGGCAGCACTTATGCGTCAGTTTTTTTCAATTCTATTTCTCAATTCCTCTGATAGTTCTTTGACATGAGGTGCCATGTTAAGTAGCGGTCAATGAGTGAATTGTACTCAAAGCATCAAATTTTAAATGCTCTAATAAGATACACAACTTTGTATGGTCTTATCAAGCTGAAACACAAGAACATGGTGAACAGGACATGTGACTTTGCATGATTAAACGATGTACGGCTGATATCACGTTGGGTGTACTTACTTTTGTTGCCAGCTATTTTGATGTCTGTATGTTGAGTTATTTTCAACAGTATTATTTTAGAACAGTAAATCTGTACTGTTATACAAGATACACATTGACTACTCTAAAATATATCCAAGTTTTTTTCTATAGTATTGTCCTTTGAGATGTACTAAAATGTTTGTTGAAATTAGAGGGGTGTACTCACTTTTGAGAGATACTGGATATATAAAAACTATGTACAGTATATACAGTTAATTCTTTGATTGAGAGCATAATTTGTCCTGGAAGCGTGTTTTTATATAAAGGCTCTAGTATATCAAAGCAAAAATAAATAAATAAATAAATAAATAAATAAATAAAACAAATTAACCTGCACTTTGAAAAGAATCATGGCTGAAGTAAAAAGTGGAAAGGGGGACGGGGGGGGGGGGGGGGGGGTAATGTTTAT